>CAIGRT010139438.1:0-15985 GCA_903798405.1 Fraxinus platypoda
GAAAAGGTCATTGAATTCTGGCGAAATAACGAACGCCGATGGCCAATAGTTTCTGCAATTGCAAAAGATCTATTAACACCTATTAAGCTCGTCTCGTTGGTCACGAACTACGAGCTCGGCTCGTGCAGGCATGGGCCGAGCTACATTGCCACCACTAGTTGCATGCGACCGCATGCATAGGTGTGCTATGCGGTCGCATAGCTTTGCAACCCAGCTCCCTCACCTGTTCCTTGGCACCAAATTGATCCACTTCATTTCATCTTCCAAGCCAAACATGAAACTTGTCTATTTCGTCTACCATAGTTTGGGCAAGCAATCTCATAGCCTCATTGGCCTTCTTTGCCCTCGACCTCGTCAATGGTCCTTCAACGACCAATGATCATTGCCCAGACTTGTCCTCATATCCTGGATCACATCATTCCCCCCTTCTTCGAAAGGATTCGACCTCGAACCTGGACCTGCATCAAAGAGAGAAAGATAAGAAGCAACAAAAATGCAAGTCATCATAAACTTACCTTGAAGATCCAAATTGTAGCCTTTGGTTTCAATCCTTGTAATGACGTGGAATGGTCCATCTCCTATATGATGTAATCTTGAACTTTTTGCATTCGAACATGCTATTTTTGCCTAAGCACCCAAGTCAATCACCTGGTTCGAATACTTTACGCTTCTTCCTTTTTGCTACCTTGAAATGTATATAATTCAATCCCCTGCTCGGTTCTCGGTTCAGATATCCGTTCGAGTATTTAATTTAAAAAGAATCGATCGGTTCAGTTCAAAAGTTTTGTCCAGCCCTAGTTTTCTCCATTTTCCTACATCTATAGTCAAGCTTCTTTCTTTCCTCAAGTTTTACTTGAGGTGGCAATTAAAAGGGTAGATTGGCAACTTGCATTATATAACGTTATCATTTGACTACAGTTAAATCGAAAAGAATGTTTCGTTCAGAAATTAGATTTTTATAACCGTTAGTCTCTTATTTATCAAAGCTTTAGGAAAGGAAAAAGCATTGGGCAAGGACTATCTTCAGTATCTAAATTATAGAATTATAAAGGAAAACATATTTGATAGCCAAAGTTGAGAAAATATTATGCTTATATAGATATGAAACATGATGAGTAGAAGTACTCGAGCTTGTTCCTGGCCTTCTCTTACGTACTGTCCATTCTAGAGGAGCCTAGCAAAAAAAAATGCGCATTTTTTTGTAATGGGTTGTCCAAATTTTAGCCCAAACTTTACGAAAATTTGCAGCAAGAATTGGTTTATCGTCAACTTATCATTGAAGGCCATAAATAGATTTGATTTGGGCAATTACATTTGATAAACATATTTTATACACTTATCCAGGCCTTTAAATATATATATTTAGAGGGTCATAATTTTGATAGGTAAAACTCAATGATTGAAAGTGAAATTAGAAGAAATGAACAAATATTGAAGGTTACTTGGACGTAGTTGGGTGAAATTGGAGTTAAATGACCAAAACTACACAAGAAAAGGGCTTGAATTGAAGAAAGAGCAAAAAGAAGGGACCAAAATGAAATTGGCGAAAAGTTAAGGCCATGCGTACACATGGCCCAGTCTACAAGTACCTAAGGCTAATTTGTCCTAACCATGTGAGCGCATGTCATAAACCATACGCACACATACTTCAACCTGGACCAGACAGGGCAGTTCCCCAGATTGAGTGGACTACCTTTTGGGAGCCAATTTTAACGAGAATTTCGACCCTTATAAATATAGAACAACATCTTACATCTTTCACAACCTTTTATACCATAGAATTCATCAAATGTTACAAGATAAGAGGGGCAATTTATCACACTTTTAAGCAAATTAAGAGGCAAAATACAAGATTTCCATCAATTAAAGATCTAACCTTAATTTTTGGGCAAAGAATGGAAGGAGCAACTGAAAATGATCACGGCGTGATCCAGAACCTACCAAAAGTATTAAATTGATTTGTCTAAACATAATTCTAATTATGTGTTCACCCTTTAACACTACCATTTCGAATACCTACTCAAAAAAGAGAACTAAAAATTAATGGCAATTACACGTTAACCACATCCTTCAGTTTCCTCTCCCTCCTCTTCATGGGACAAGGTCAATGTACATTCATAACCTTCAATTAACTTCTCGCATTCGTGCTTGTATAATTGAGTAGCTAGTAGGACACTTAAAGTGTTTGCATTGAAATTTTCTTCCAAAACATGCATCTTCTGGTGTATCATATATTCAGTAAACTTTATCATATAACACCGCAATTGTGTTTGCAAAAGGTTGAATAAAATACTATGTTAGATTCTGTATAAGTTAATGAGATAATCGATTATTTGAATAGTATTTGCTTTTTCATTCTGAATCTTTACAGAGACAAAAATTGAGATGTATTTGCTAGGATTAGGTTTTATTGACCCCGAAAACACGTAACACTTACGTGGACAACAAATGTTGGGCCCACTCTAGCCAACTTAAGCAAATTTCGACGCGTTTCGACAGAAAAATCTGTGAATAGCTAGACTGGTATGAACGCTGGAGATGCTCGACGATGTGAGACAAAAGTATTCGAGTTTCGACGGGTGAAAAAATGGTAATTGCGCTAACAACAATTACCAATCGAATCCTAATGAAAAACAAGTAAAAGATCCAACTAAAATATATGTGAGGAGCAAAGCTAGATGACATGTATAGAATTTTGCAAGATCATTTATTATCGAGGGTTTAAGAGTTTAAAATCCCAGGATCCAGCTCTTTTTCAGTTACAAAAAGGTTCTATTTATAGTGCTTTAGACGACGTGGTGTCCGTTGGATCAGAACGACGTGGCCTCATCTCTTTGACTGAGGCTTAACATCAATGTCTATCACACAATAAATACATTGACAATGGGTCAGTCGCCCTATACAATAGGCTGACATACCTGACACTCTTAATTATAAACGTTACATCAATCATTTCCAAAGATTGCCTAAGGATCTTGCTGGAGACAACTTCAACTTCAAGAGCTTCGAGTAAAATGAGGGCCTCAGTTGGAGGAGACCTTATATTGGTCTGCTGGGTAAAAGAACCCAGGCTTCTTTGATCTCTTCGTGCATCGCATTAGATTTATGCACTTCAGCCATTAGGCAGTGCTCCGACATAAGAGCTTCGACTATCTATATGATTTCTTTACATTTGACCAGTTAGGTCTTTGTTGACTTTCCTGCCTACGTGGATAGTTACGTGGCATTTTGACTTGAGCTTCGGAGGCGAGGCGTAACAATAGTCCCTCAAGTATAGGCATGATTATTTATGTAATGCATAGACTTATATAAAAGATTTTGTTGGGGGATGATTTTTTCCATATCATAGTATTTATACTTGGAGTTCAAGTGTACCGACTTGTGTGAACTACTTGCTAGTGTTGTCCGAAGTTGTGTACTTCGAGATATTTCTCTCTTCGTAGTAATCCTAAGGAGTGTCAGCGAAGCGAATCAAGTCCGACGTTGTACTGTCCGAAGTGCCTTTGCACACCCGAAGCCTTATCCGAACTGGTTGATGAGAAGTGGCTCTGACCCTTGCTAGGTCTTCGCTTGCTAATTACGAAGAGTGATTTAAAACATTTGGGGGGCACAAGGCATCCAGAATTATTGCGCCCAAATGATTAGCTGTCTTTGTACGTTTCCAAGAAAAAATAGCTAAAGTGGTTCAACTTCCTACGCACGCGGCTGTCACTGCATTTAATGCGCAATGATGGTTGTTTTGCACATGTCTTACGAAGTTCAGGCGCATATGAGAGCGTGAGGTAGACACTCTGATCTGGACCGTAGAAGATGAAGCGACCGATGCATTGAGTGGTCTAGATTGAAACTTCAAATGAATGTTTTGGATGATCTAGATCGACATCCAACGACTGTGATTTGAAAGCTTCTACCTATAAAAGGGGAAAATTTATGGCAAAAAATACTTTTACCTTTAACGCATTCCTCATTAGAATTTTTCAAAATCTCTACGTTTTTCCCTTCTCTTCTCTTTTGCACTTTTTACTTTCCGACTATATTTCACCATTCTTTAATCCAACTCTTAAGTATCTTAAACTTTTAACTTCTAAATCTAAATCAATGGCATCTCAAAATTCTTCTGGGGAGGGGAGCGTTGACATTAGTGAGTAGCTACTGAAATAAGAGTTAAGATTACTAGCACGGTGACCTGGTCAGAGCCATTCAGGCTGGACAAAGTGTATTGCCTCCTGGAGGGTAGGAGAGACAACAAGATAGCCTGGGGGTAGCTAAAATCCCATCTTCTGTAAATTCGACCTACCTAGCCAACATTAGGGAAAAATACCGGATCCCATATAACATATAACTCATTTCCCCACTCTTGATGAGCGAGCTTGCTTTCTGAGGCAGGGCTTCGCCTACCTTTACATCTTTTTTTAGAGTCGTACTTAGGTTGTACGAGCTGGCCTCCACCCAGCTCGTCCCCAAGCTTTGGCCCAACTAGAAGGAAACTTCACTCGGAGAGGACATGCCTCTCTACGTTTTCCAATCTATCTTCTAACCCTAGGTCCTGGGTAAAGGGGATTCAAAAGAGTAGTACTCCCTCTGTCCGTGGGGGTCACATTCCTCCTTTGTCCTGGGCCTTCCCTCCTTCATCAAAGGATAGAAGGAGGCTTGGTTCCGGATAAAGGAGAAGTAGGAAGTGGTAGAAATGTGATGGTGATACTGTCCCTCACGTGAAAGCTCCGACCTCTTACTCCAAAACCCGTGAGTGTTATTTTTGCCTTTTGATTTCTTTGAATAGGTGGATTTGATGTTTACATTCTTCTATTGCTTTGCAAGATCGGCCGAACGCTTAGAGTTAAGTAACAGTGACTGGGAGAACTTGACAGACGTCTACCGCCGACCTATCCTCATCTCGCGACTTTGATTGCTTCAAGGAAATGTTTTGAAGAATTTTGCTTGATGGACAAGAGATGTACTGCTTTTCTCTTCTAAAACTATATTCTATATGTACTTAACTGCGTCTGACCTTGTTGTTTTAGCAGAAAATTTTGAGAAACGGAGGCACCCCACTCCGGACATGGCCACCCCTCATCTGTCGCGACCAAGCAGGTAAGGGGCCAAGTTGAGAAGATCTATCAGGAAGCTGGCAGCTAGAAAAGGGGTGACCTTCCCTAAAGGACAATGGAAAGAAAATCGTTGAGGAGGTCCCCAAGAGGAAACACCGATTCTCCACCACTGGGGTGGGTAGTTTGAATGACGTCCTTCATCCTCACTCTGATGTCTCGCCGGGAAGAAGTTGTAGCAGCATCTATAGCTACGGCCTCTGGGGGACAGAAAAGGCTAGCTGCCTTGGAGCCCCAAAGGCAGAAATCTTCCAAGAAAGTAAAGTCTACAAGCGATTCCACCGCTGTCGAGGCTCCTCAACGAACTAGGCTTATCGTGAAGAAAAGGAGCTATGAACTGGCTTCTGCGTCTCTTGCCTTACTTCCTCCAGAGGTATAAATTACAACGGCCACTTTTTGTTAGTACTGGACGGAGAGGTGGCAAAACTTTGTGGATACCAGCGATGCCGTGGACGTGTTTTCCACGATGGCGAGCCAGGTGGTGAAGGCCTTTGGTGTCACCATAGAGGCTGAAGCCCTCTTTAAAAACCTTCAAAGTAAAAATCGTGAATTCATGAATAAAGCCTCTCAGGTTGAGGAGGCTATCAGCAAGGCCAAAGCAGAGGTTGAGGCTCTAAAGAAGAAGAGTGTCGAAGAGTCGGTGAAGCTTGCTTCCGCCTTGGCAGAAATTAACAAGAAGAAGATTCACTTGTATCAGAGTGAAGTAGCCTCTCTTATGAAGCAAGTAGAGACATCTGATGCCCATCAGAGGCTGGCACCTGAAGCCTTGGAAAATGCCAATAAGAGAATGTTACTCTAAAAGAGCAAGTGCGGGAGCTGAACTTAAAGGTTTCTGGCCTAAAGAAGAAGTTGAGATGGCTTGGCAAGAAGCTCAATCATCTTGGGATGACACCGTCAAGTATTATATTGTGAACTACCATTTGATAAGAGGTATACTAAAGCTTCGCGAAGTATTGGCGGAGGTATGCCTACACAGAAATGGTGGAGTGGCTTGAGGTGAACATCGAAGGCATCAACACTTCTAAGTTAAGGTCGGAATTTCTTGAAGAGGGAGAACATGAGCCTCAGTCTCGGATAGAAGGTAGCCAAGTGATTGAGATTGAAGATGATGCTGCTGAAGAGGCTCCTGAAGCCGTGGCTCTTGATGCGATTGTTCCATTCGTAGCTCCCTCTCCACCACATGTATAGATAGGTCTTTTTATTTTTTCTATATAAATGGCTTCGGCCACAATTGTAAATACTTTTTGAATGAATGAAATTTCTTTTTGCTCACGTACTGATGTCACTTACTTTCTGCACTTATTGCTTTCTGTTCATTGCAATGCTCTTTAGTGTAGTTCAAACCACTTCTACTTCAATAATAATATTAAACTTTATGCGCATTGAACTTAGTAACATTGAACTTATAATAACATCCAACTTATAATGAAATAAAACTTATGCACATCGAAGTTCAGTTACTTCAACTTCGTAATAACATCAAGTGTTAAGAGGTCGTGTACCTTTATAAGTTTTTGAACCTCCTATACACATCAAACTTCAATGATAACATCAAACTGAAACCCTTAACCACTTCATAATTTTATTCGACTTTGTTTATTTGTAATTTGCACAAGTGTTGGCAGTTCACTTGCCTTTTTTTCTTAAGCACGAGGTTGAGTGGTTTGCCCATGCTGTGGCATTCTTGACAACTTTTGTTGTTGAGGGCATGTACAACACTTCACGAGTATAGAGGTGGTCCATTTTAGGATCCAACTCCTTGTTGAAGTGCCCACGTGTCTCTTCATAGGGACGTGTCATCTATAAAGATGTTTCCCTTTTAACTTTTGTCAATAGGAGGTACTTTGTTACTTTTATTGAACTTGTTTTAATAAACTTAAGAACAATTTTAACTTTCCAACATTAATAATTTTCTTGAGCATGAGGTTGAGCGGCTCGCCCATGCTGAGGCTTCCTTAACAACTTTTGTCATTAAGGGCATGTGCAACACTTCGTGAGTGCAAAAGTGGTTCATTTTAGGATCCAACTCCTTATCAAGGTGCCCACGTTTCTCTTCATAAGGACGGATCATCTATGAAGAGGCTTTTCCCAGGACTTTTGTCTCTTGGGAGGTAATTTAGTGCACGAATAATTTGATAAAAGTCAATTTCATTAGATCAAGAATTGTACAAACTGGATATTTACATCATTACTTATAGTATTTCCGTAGATGCTCTGCATTCCATGGATGAGGATGTGCCTTTCCATCCATATTTTCAATTTTATAGGTTTCAGGCCAAACCTCTTCCTTAATGCGGTCGGGGCCTTCCCAGTTGGGATCAAGGGTTTCTGCACCATGCTCTTTGAAAGATAAAAATACCCTTCGAAGCACCAACTCATTCAAACGAAATGACTTCTTCTTTACATTGAAATTGTAGTACCTAATCATTTTCCACTGGTAAACAGCCAATTTTCCTTGGGAGTCATCCCTCATTTCTTTAAAAAAGTCCAATTCATATCTTCTTATCTCATAATTAGATATTTCATTAAAATAAATTTGACGAGAGGATGGCGTCCTACTTCAATAGGGCTCATTGCCTCGACCCCGTAAGCCATAGAGAATAGAGTATTTTCTGTAGCAGTTCTGCTTGTAGTTCATATGGACCAAAGGACTTGAGGCAATTCATCGATCCGGCCCCTTTAGAAGCATCCAATTTTCTTTTCAATGTGTACTTAATGGTTTTGTTGACGGCCTCCACCTGCCCATTTTCCTTGGGATGATATGGGGTGGAGAAGTGTTTCTAAATGCCCAGCTCCTTGCACAAGCTTCTGACCTTTTTGTTATTGAACTGTCGACCATTGTCCGAAACAATTAAATAGGGAATTCTAAATCTACAAATGATGTTTTTTCAGAGAAACTTGGAAGTATTGGCTTCAGTTATTTTAGCAAGGGGCTCGACTTCTACCTATTTGGTGAAATAATCAATGCCGACAATTGCGAAACTAGAGTTTCATCTTCCTTTGGGAAGAGGGCCTATAAGGTCAAAGCAAATGGCTAGGGGCTGGAGACAACACTTAGCTCTTGGAAAGGCTGTCTCTGAATAGTTGCAAAGCGTTGACACTTGTCATATTTTTTGACGAGCTGTTACGCATCCTTTTTCGAGTTATGCCAATAATATCCTTGCTTCAACACTTGCTGTGCCAAGGACTATCCTCCCGTGTGATTTCCACACACTCCTTCATAGTTGGCTTGTTCCCCACCTATGCATCAAAGTAAAGGCAAGGAAAATCCTCGTTTATACAATACATCATCTTGGAAGACGAAGTGAGCTGTTCGTCTTTTAAGCTTCTGTGCCTCATCTTTTTCAGAGGGTAATGTCTGATCCTTGAGGAAAGATATGATTGGCTTCATCCATAATGGAGTATCTTCAACCCACATTAATTATTTACCAGTGGCGGTGGAGGGTCTAGAAAGATGTTCTATAGGTATTATAGCGAGCAATTCAGAAACTTTATTGTTGGCCAACTTTGAAAGGGCATCGACATGAACATTTTTCTATGCGTAGTTTTTGTACCAACTCAAATCTTTCGAAAGCAGGAATGAACTCTATAACCAGTTTCAAGTATGCGGCCATTGACTTGTCTCTAGCTAAAAAATTTCCATGAACCTGGCTTACTACCAACTGAGAGTCACTACTGATTACGAGCCTTTTTGCCTGCATTTCCTTGGCTAGTCTAAGACCGCGAGGAGAGCCTCATATTCTGCTGCGTTATTAGTGGCTTTGAAGATAAGCCTTACAGTACAAATAAGCTTATGTCCTTCCGGGTTGACAAGAACTACTTCTACTCCTAACCTGGTGTCCCCTAACGATCCGTCGACAAAAAGGCTCCATGTAGGAGGTTCGACAGGTTCCATCTACTCTTCCATTTCTGGAATAGAGGTGAAGTCTACTACAAAATCTATTACGGCTTGTCCCTTTTATATCAGCCCTTGACTTGAACATAATATCAAACTTGCTAAGCTCTACAACCCACTTCAATAACCTTCCTAAAACGTCAGGCTTCTGCAGCACTTGCTTCAGGGAAAAATTAGTTAGCACTTAAATAGTATGGGCCCGGAACTGGAAATATGGCCTCAATTTCCGTGAGGCTGTCACTAAGGAGAGTGCTAGCTTCTCGATGCCTGGATAGAGAGCCTTGATTGTCAATAGTACTTTGCTTACATAATAAACAGGCATCTGGTGATCATTTTCCTCCCTTATCAAAATCGAACAAATTGCTTTGGGGGATTACTGCCAGGTACAACTGCAGTGGTTCACTGGTCTTTGGTTTGGACAGGAAGAGAGCTTGTTCAAAGTGCTTTTTCAGCTCTTGTAGGGCTACTTCACATTTCTCTATTCACTGGAACTTATTTCCCCCATTTAGAATTTTAAAGAAAGGTAAGCACTCATTTGTGGCCTTAGAAACGAAGCGGTTCATCGTGGCTACACATTCGGTGAGGCTTTGCACCTTCTTTGGTTTTCGAGGCGACCACATATCAATTAGAGCTTTGATTTTTCTCGGTTGGCTTCAATGCCCCTTTGGTTGACAATATAGCCCATATATTTTCCAGAAGCGACTCCAAAGGCACACTTTAAAGGATTGAGCCTCATCCCGTACCTCTTTAATATTTGAAATGTTTCGCTGAGATGTTTGACATGATCCCTTGCAATCAAGCTTTTCACCAGCATGTCGTCCACATAAACTTCCATGGTTTTCCTAATAAGTTCCGTGAACATTTTACTAACAAGTCTTTGGTAGGTGGCTCAGAATTTTTTCAACCCAAAGGGCATGACTTATAGCAATACAGACCATTGTTTGTTATGGAAGATGTATGTTCTTCATCTACTGGGTACATTAGGATCTGATTGTACCCAGAATATGCATCCATGAAGCTAAGAAGTTCATGTCCAGTGGTTGAATCCACAAGTTGGTCCATCCGGGGAAGTGGGAAACTGTCATTGGTACAAGCTTGATTCAAGTTCGAAAAATCCACACAAACCCTCCACTTGCCGTTGTGCTTCTTGACTAACACTGGATTGAGATCCACTTTTGATACACAGACTCCCAGTTGAAATGGTTATCGATCAGCCTTTTAACTTCGTCATTTAGGGCTTTACATCTCTCTGAATTAAGAGGTCTTCTCTTCTGCTTGTGTGCTATGACCTTGGGTCAATGTTCAAGCGGTGGAAACTGACTTTTCGGTTAATGCCGATCATGTCTTCGTGCTTCCAAGTGAAGACGTCAAGATTTTTCAACAAGAAGCTTTTCAGTTTCTCCTTGGCTTCCATGGCAGATTTCTTCCAATCTGCAGGTGTTTGGAGGGGTCCTGTGGGTCTACTCAGAAGCTCTCCAATTCTTCCATAGGGGCTGTTTGAGGTTCACAATCAATGATGGGGTCTAGCTCCTCCAAACTAGCTACTTCTTTAGCAGCTCTCCATTCTTCAGGGGTTGTCTGTTTTTTACAAACAGTCTCTTTTTCAGAAGTACGTATAACTCCAAGGATGGCCCCTTCTTCAGAGGCGTCTGTCATTTCAACACCTTTCCCTTGTTCAGGGACGTCATCCATGTCAATATCCATGGTAATCACATTGACGCTTCTTGGTTCGGCTTTCCTTAGGAAATTTGAGTAACATTCTTTCACGCTCCTTTGATCACCTCTAACCATGGCTATACTGTTCTCGGTTGGGAACTTCATGCACATGTGGTGAATGGAAGTGACGGCCCATAGTTCCATCAAGGCTGGTCTCCCCAACACTCCGTGATAAGCCCAAGAATTCTATGAAATGGTTGACAGTCAAGTGTGCAGTCCCCATCTCCATTGCTAGAGTGATTTTATCGATTGGGATGATGCTATCGCCTATGAAGCTATATAAGGGGAAACTCATTGGGGCTAGCTTGTGATCAACTTTCATCTTATCAAAAGTGGTTCCAAATATGATGTTGACAGAGCTTTCATTGTCTACTTGCATTCTTTTCAGGCTATTGCAGGCTACGATGGCCCTCACAACTAGGGCATCGCAATGTCGATAATGCATACCTACTGCATCGTCTTAGGTGAAGATGATAGCTTGAACATTTCTTTCAACAGAAGCTCGATTGACTATGAAGCTAGCAATGGAGGGTCCACTGCTTCTCTGGAGTAATTTTTCTGGGAGTTTCTAAATTCTTTCCCAACGTATGGGCCTCCAAAGATCATATCGATTTCTCTGATGGGCTCTTGGCCAACATTTGTTGAGGGCTTCTTCTTTATCTTTGACTTTTCCTAATTCTGCATCAGTATCTCTCATCTTGGGAGTGTCGTTCCTATTGGGGCACCTTGAATCAACATTCCCAGGCTGTTGGGTGTGCCTAAAAGGAGCATCTCTTTGGAGGCGCCTGTTCCTCTCTTGATTGGCGCTCTGAGAATGTCTCGCAATATCCCTGCAACCTTTAGTGCTATGGCTATATGAATGATGGTATGTACAGTAGAGGGGCGTTTCATCCCTATTTCTAGGTTCATTGCCTCATCCTCTACCCCTCCTTGTTTGGGGGATTCTTTGATAGGGTCTGTACTGAAATGTCATACCAGGGTTTACTTCCTCATAGGCCAAAGTGGGCATTGCATTTAGCGTTGCTACAACTAAGGCTTACCCAAGGTTGAGAGGGGTTGATTGTTGTTGATGGTCTATCAAATGTAAAGTTGGGCCTCTTCTTCTTTGCATTTGAGGAGGTGGGAGTCCCTGGTTAGCCCTGTTCCTATGATCCCTCAATTTTTCATTGAGAATCTTAAGCTTATCATTTCCAGTAAGGCGTCATAGCTGGTAGGGTCTTTGTTTTGCACATCTCTCCAGGTCCAATCCTCTCATTAGAGCCGTTAGAGCCTCCCTATCCGTTACTTGTACACAATAGGTCATCTCATCCGTAAAGCGGGACAAGACACTTTTCAGAGACTCGCCCTGCTGTTGCTGCATATCTTGTAAGCGTTGGATAAGTCATTCTTCTTTACTTATGGTGAAGCGCTTAAGGAATGTCTTTTTGAGATCAGGCCAGCTCCGAATCCTCCCTTCTAGTAGTCTAGTGTACCAGATTTCGGTTGCTCTACTTAAGGTCAAATGGAAAGCTCTACACTTCATGGCCGGGGTGACTCCCTTTAGATTCATGTGAGTCTTGAAGCTGTTGAGATGCTTTGCAGGATCACCTCTTCCATCATACTTGGGAAATTTTGGGGAGTGTAAAGTGGTTCGGCAAAGAGACATTTCTAATGGCATGGAAAAATGGTGAATTATCATCGTCATCGTCAAGATCGCAGGACCTTTGTGGTTCATTAGAATCCTCATCTTCTCTAAATTAAGTCTCTGGGGGCGGATGGGAAAGTCCTACTTCACTTTTTGTCCGCTCTCACATTTCTCGCCTATTTCTAGGTGGAGGGATCTGGGGTGCTTCATCGAGAAGGACATGTTCGCCTCGTCTTTCGAACTGAAGAGGCTCATACTGCCTTTTTTTAGGCATAGGAAGAGGTCGATTCTGCCTATTTCTTGGCGTAGAGAAAGGATGTGGATGCCTATTTCTAGGCCCCCCTAGGCTCATCTTGTTGAAGATGCTTACGGATCTTTGAGGCAGGTCCCCTGGTTCATAGTTTGGTGGAAAATTGAATGGGGCTTCATTAGGTCGTTCAGAGGCGTAATTGGTGGATGTATCAACTTTAACCTCCCTTTCTTAGGAGGCTTCTATCCTTGCGTGATGTTTGTGTCCAGCCATTTAGCTTTGAACCTCTTCTTCCTCGTGGTAGCACCATTGCGACGAGGCATGGAATACGTTTCCTTGGGCTGCATATGGATGAACTGGGTATCCTCATTGGCCCCACATGCTCATGAGCAGTTCATTCATGGCCGTGTTCTGCTGGGTTATGTTTCTCATATTGGCGGCTATTATGGCCACCTCCTTAATAAGTTTTGTTGCTACCTTACCCATGCCCCTGGACCCGCGCCACCTATACTATTGGTGAAGTCGATGGCGAGCGGTTTGGGTGGCACGTGAGGGTTTCCCTTGTTCAGGGTGTTCCCTCGTCCTCCAGGGCGCATTCTCTTCGCTGCCCGAACTCATGCCAACAAGCTTTTTCTTGTCTTGATGCTCCATTTTTCAAGGATCGAATTAATCTTGAACCGAACGATTTCCCAATGGTTCTTTCTTCAAGAACACTCATTTTTCAAGAGTTGGAAAATTCCTTCCAATTTGCTTACAATCGACTTCCTCCCACAGGACACTCGCGGTTGAAATGTACCGTTTTCCCACAGATGGCATCAATCTATTGACCCCGAAAAAACGTAATGCTTACGTAGACAATAAATGCCGAGCCCACTCCTGCCAACTGAAGCAAATTTCGATGCATTTTGATAAAAAAATCGATGAATAGCGAGACTAGCGTGAACGCGGGAAATGCTCTACGGTGGGAGACAAAAATGTTGTGCTAACAACAATCACCAATCGAATGCTAATGGAAAGCAAGTAAAAGATCCAACTAAATTATATGTGAGGAGCAAAGCTAGATGACATGTATAGAATTTTGCAAGATCATTTATTATCAAGAGTTTAAGAGTTTAAAATCTCAGGATTCAACCATTTTTCAGTTACAAAGAGGTTCTATTTATAGTGCTCTGGCCGACGTGGCGTCCGTTGGATCAGAACAACGTGGCGTCATCTTCTTGACGACGCTTCACATCAATGTCTCTCACACAATAAATAATTTAACAATGGGCGAGCCGCCCTATACAATAGGCTGACACACCTGACACTCTTAATTACAAACGTTACATTAATCATTTCCAAAGATTGACTAAAAATCTTGCAAGAGATAACTTCAACTTCATGAGCTTTGAGGTAAAATGATGGCCTTGGTTGGAGGAGGCCTGGGTGAAGAACCTCAGCTTCTTTGATCTCTTTGTGCATCACCTTGGATTTATGCACTTCAGCCGTTAGGCAGTGCTCCGGCATAAGAGCTTTGGTCATCCATATGTTTTCTTTACATTTGATCAGTTAGGTCTTTGTGGACTTTCCTGCCTACGTGAATCGTTACGTGACATTTTGACTTGAGCCTCAGAGGCGAGGCATAATAGGTTTCTTCAACAATATTTATTTTGTTGTTGGAACCCTGAGCTGAACGACAACTTGGTTGTGTCATTTTCAATTTCTATAATCTTGTAGGATGTTATATGATCGATCTGTTTGATTTTGAGCTTAGAGTTGTGATTGTCTTGTTCTCTCTTAGGTTTATATAGAGAAGAAAAAGGTCTGAAATGTTGAAATTGGAGTTAGCATGGAGGATTTTTGGACAAAAAATATGGACGAAATACAGATTCAAATATGAATAATAGTGGTCTATGGAATGGATTGAAGATTTTTAGGTTTTCAAGCTTGAAATTTTTGATTTAGTGTTATAATGAAGAAACGGAAGAGCAACAGCAGGGAACGAACGAACAGCAGAAAATAGTCGTAGCGCTCATGTCGCGGAGAGCAACAGCAGGGAACGAACAGTAGAAAAGCGGCGCTCGCGTGCGATGCTTGGCTATGGCAGTCTGTGGGGGTGGATCTGCGACAGTCCATGTGATGGAGAGGCGGCGAGCCTTGCTGGTGATGGCGGTTCGGCGCGCCGAGCCCATACGCTGGTGGATTTGGTGGATAATAGATTTCATCTTACTGGTCTCCCAGCAGCCGCAGTAAATGGCATGATAGGAAATTTCTGATTTATCTAACTGGATATGAATCGCGAGGCCTTCATCTTCAGGTGATAATTTTTGTCAACGACTCTTTTGTAAATAGTCGTCTGTTTCTCATCCAACAGCTTAGGCTGCAAGTGTGACACGAATTCTGAGTTAGTAATGTTTAGGTTTAGCTTTGATGAAGTTTGTGGGTTGTGATTTGCGACGGTTGTAGTTGTGCCGACGGATTTGGGGATTTTTTTTTTGGGATTTGAGGCGGTGGTTTTGTTGGATTTGGTGGTGACTGTATTTTTTTTGTGCGTGGCGGTGGTCGTGGTTGGATGAGATGAGATTGGGGCGTGTCTGTGACCAATGATTTAGTTGGCTGTAACCAATAATTGGTTAAATTTTGACAAATAAATAATATGTGACCTACAAATTGTGACTGTGACCCAAAATTTTTTAAGTTGTAATCGAGTTGTAATCAATATAAGTTTCGATTTTTTCAACCTGTAAAAAATTTTAATTTGTAGCGCTGGTCGGGAGTGAGATGAGATGANTTTTTAAGTTGTAATCGAGTTGTAATCAATATAAGTTTCGATTTTTTCAACCTGTAAAAAATTTTAATTTGTAGCGCTGGTCGGGAGTGAGATGAGATGAGATGGGGCGTGTGTCTGCGACCAATGATTTAATTGACTGTGACCAATAATTGGTTAATTTTTTACAAATAAATAATATGTGACCTAGAAATTGTGACTGCGACTCACAAATTTATTAAGTTGTAACTTGAATTGTGACCAATAAAAGTTTAAATGAGTTGTGACCAATAAAATTTTCGATTCACGACAGATGAATAGTGTGACCTGTAAAAAATTGATTCGCGATCGAAAAATAGTCTGCTTGTGACCAATAATTTGATAAGCTGTGACCGAAAATTAATTTTTCACTAATGAATAAGATATCTGTGACCAACTTGCATATAACTGTGACCTTAACAACGGTCGAAATCGGAGTAGTCGCCGGAATTAAACGGCGGCGAAATAGTCGCCGAAATTAAGTGCGGCCGGGGAACAATCGTCGGAGTAGTCGCCGGAGTAGAGTGGCCACCGGAACGGTCGCCGGAACAGTGGGGTGGTGGAGGTGGAGGTGGAGGTGGGGTAGAGTGGGTTAATTATATTATATTAC
>CAIGRT010139454.1:0-13728 GCA_903798405.1 Fraxinus platypoda
TTTATTGTAAACAAAAAAAACTGTTTCGGCGGATCCAACAAGGGCGGCCGCCGGGCTGGCCGGGTGCTGGGTCCGCCCCTGCTGCCACCTATCCACTGTCGGCGCCTTCTCTTTGAAACAATGCGTCAACTTTTATAAAGTGGTTTTAATAAAATCGATTAAAATAGAATCTCTTTTATTAAATTTTCTTTTATTAAAGTTTTTTTTGTCATTATTTATCTTGATTGATAGCAATGCCAGCAGGTATAACTTTTGAGGTGGAAGACATAGTTGAAAGAAAGTATTTCTTGAATTATGAACCTTGTATCGTCAATATTCATTCAAATAATTGGGTCCATATATTCATTTTGAATCTTTCGAATTTCTTTGATTCTTTTTCTTCAATTAGTTCATCAATATTTATCCCAAAGCAATCATCTTCATTGCTTTGAGCATAATCTGTTTTTGAACTCGTTGGAGAAAAAATTTCCTGAATGGAATTGGATTTCTTTGAAGTTGATTCAGCCATAGAAGCAATTTTTTCAAAAATAATTGCGATTCTTCTAGTATCTTGCATTGATGAAACATTGATAATAGTCTTGACTTTTTTGCAAGGAAATTGACATGATTTTCTTGATCTTTTTTTAGAGACTTTTGGAATGCCAATATTCATTTATTATTGAATCCATGAATTAACAGCTATGAGACAGCAGTTGGTTTCATGAAATTTGGATCACCATTTAATTTTGAATCTACGAACTATACTTTTTACATTATATTCGGAGTGTGGTCTTTGAACGATATTGAAGTTCCAACAGAATATCCATGAGACTTTGAGATTGAAGGAGATCTAGAACAAAATATTTTCTTGAGGCTTTAGAAATTGTTTTGCCTCTGATTTGAAGTGTTTGAATCCTCGATGAGTGAGATTGGTAAAACTTTCTCATCAAATCCAAAATATTCAAACCATATTTGAAATCATTTTGAAAAATTTGAAGGGCATGCTTGGTTAAAAAGTATAAATCAAGAATGAGTCACTAGTCTAAAGTAAAAAAAAAAAACATGATACCAAGCATCTTTATAGTCTAAATAATTGAAATCAGATTCGAACGTTTCATCCTTAGACAAACGCGTTCGTTTCTTATCTCATGGGTTCTATCCCTAGCCTTCATAAGACAAAATCCTTTGGATGTTTAATTTTGAAAAATTAATTTGGTTTTTGAGGGTTTGAAGAATGGCTTATGATAGTCGATCCAGTTTTAATAAGGATGGCTTTATAAAAGACTCTTATTTTTTGATATTTCTGGACATGAAATGAAATTAAGGAAGGAAAAGATCATGAAGGCATTCGTTTAGAGATGAATAACATATGCACATGATATTTCCATTTCGAAAACAGGGAATCGAAGTGGTTTTGTAAAATAATGAAAGGTTTTTGAATGATTGATTTCTGGTAATTTGACAGAACTATGTGGAACGACTCTTTTGAAATTTGAAGGTTTTTGTAAATCAAAAATTTTCTTATTTTGAATCTTTCCAGGTTGGAAAGTAGAGAAGGATAAAGTTTTTGAGGCTAGGGTTGTTTTTTGAAAAGTTGTGAAACTCTGTTCTCCCTTTTGTAATCCTTAAATATAGTTTTCAATTGAAAGCAGAGGAATTGAAGCTTTCTTTTTGTTCTTCTTTGAAGAAGAATCCATTGATATTCTCACAATCTCTCTCAAGAATACCTTTTTTTGTGTAAACTCTCTTGTTAAGAAGTATACAAGAACTTTTGATCTTCCTTGTATATAAAGAATTTCAAAATCAAAACAGGACAAAATAGTCTGCCATCTTGCAAAAAATTGCTTAGAAACTAGATTTTTGACGTCTTCTTGTGAAATATCTTTTGAAACTTTGCAATCAGTTTTTAAAATAATTTTTTTATTGATTAAATCATTTTGAAATACATAAAACTATTGATAAACTTTCTTTTTTGATAGTTGAATAGTTCTTTTGAGGGCTGGTCCACACTACTGAATGGAATCTCACCAGCTGTTCTTGACTACACTCTTTTAGAATCTACTTTATCACCCTACCATATCCTATGTCTGATGCATCAGTTTCGACCATAATGGAGGCTAAATGGTCAATAATTGAAAGATATGGAATACTTTTGACGGCGATTTTAACTTTTTAGACGGCTAAAGCATGCTCTAGGGCCCAAGTAGTGGATACTTTTGTAACCTTTGAAAAAATGGAGCACAAAGCAGATGTATATTTTTAACAAAATTGGATATATAATTGACATAGCCTAAAAAATGGTGTAAACTTGTTTTATCTAGAATTTCATCAGGAAATTTATCCGTAAATTCTAGACTTTTTTGAATGGGGGTAATGGTTCCTAGATGGATGTAATGGCCTAAGAACCTAATGCGAGTTTGAAAAAGAATAACTTTCTTAGCTAAAACAGCTTATCTGTTATTTTTTATAACATAAATAAATGTTTTGATATGTTTGAAATGTTGTTCTAGACTTTAAGAATAGATTAGAACATCATCAATGTAAACAATGATAAAAATTTTGATAAGGATTAAACATATCGTTCATGATTTTTTGAAATTCAGAATAAGCATTTTTTAGGTTGGTATCAGAGCCACGAGTGATTAGGTGGGGTTATTGTGATTGTAATGTTTAGGTATAGTGTCAAGGGAGAAGTTGGTTACACTAGAGCCTACTAAATAGCGTTGGTCTGCCTCTGAAGTCAAAAGTGCATTGGGTGGTCCCGTTGTAGGTTGGGTTGGATTCAGTCTATCTTGTAGCATTGCATCTACAATGGTATGTCATCATAATTTCATTATAATCAATCATGTCTTCGATTTCAAATTGGTTTAGAAGATTTGATGGTTCTAGAAATAGAACAGATAATCTTTCGAACACTTTTCATGATAAAGAAGAAATTGATCAAGATCATGCATCTTCATTACCAATTGATACTTTCAATTCTCATGAACTTCAAATTGCTCAAATTGAACAAAAACTTCTTAACTGGACTATTCCAAAAGTAGACATGAGTTCTATCTATGAAATAGGAATGTTTGATTTTTGTCAAGATTATGTTATCAGGACTTTTAAGTAAACCCTTACGATAAAAAATCAAACAGCTCAAATAAATCTATTTTCAAAAGATACTATTCAAACCTATAGAAAGAGATTTAAATATCTTCACGTGAGATTTATTCAAATTGTTGTTAAACCATTGTTTAGATTTGGTCTAGACATTCCTATTCTCTTAACTCTTAGAGATAAGAGATTTCTCAAATTTGAAAATTCATTATTATCCGTTTTGAAATCAAATCTTGAAAACGGTCCAATTTTTTCAATTTGTTATCCAAACTTTACTATCAATCTCAATGATGGAGGTATTACAAGCTTATGATACTCAACTGAATATTCGAGCTCTTCGATCATCTCCTAGAGAAGAAAGCTTTCTTGTGGAGGTCAACCCTCTTCATTCCAATACCATGATTCCAAAAAGGATATCATGGAATTTTCAATCTAGAGGACTTGAATGGAATTTTGAAAATGGTCAAAACCCAATTCTTCTTCCTGTTCGCACGACTTCAAATCAAATCATTTCCTTTTTTGATGGACATGTCAAGATGATCTTTGATAGAGAAACATCAAAAGGTCTTCGTAGGTCCTATTCTTCCATCTCTGAAAATTGATCTGAAATTCCTTTACAATCATCCAGATTTTCAACTTTTTCTGACAAACTCGAAGGAGTTGATTTTACTCCAAACATTCCAAAGACTCAATAGACATCTAACAAAGATAATGAACCAGAACAACCCGATTCTCCAACTTTGTTTGATATGATGCCTAATCCATTAGAAAGATTGAATTGTCACTGTAACGTTATTTCTTGGATTAATAGTAGAAAACCTCCTAGAAACGTGTCCATTTGCGATATGCCCCTACATATTGAAATCGCAGAAAACCTACCTATTTGAAACATTTTGTGCAAAAAATCCCTACCGTCAAATTTGTCGTTAAAAACAATAAAAATGTCAAAATTAAAAAGTAATAATTGCAATTTTAGTATCCAAACTTTTTATTTTTAACAAATTATACCCAATTTTTTTTCATGTACCACCCACAATCTCAAACTTTTAAAACTTTATTTTCCACCCACCCCACTTCATCTTCTTCCCTAAAACTTCATTATTTTATTTAATCCCTTCCAAAACCCTCCTAAATCCGTCACCCCAAATTTTTCATTTCTTCTTCTCATTCAAACTTGACATGATTCACACTCAAGACAGTTTGTAAGTAACTTGAGCCGAATGTACTTCACAGCCATAAATGTGTTCTACGAAAGTAAAGACGTGCACTTGACCAATACTGAGCCATAAATCTCATTTATGTAGTTCCAAAAATGAAAACAAAAGGTTTCTACATTTTATATGAAGTAGAATCGACTACAAAATACCTAGCCCAAGTCAATGAATACTTATACATATACATATATATATACACACACAGACACATACATACATATATACATGTATATATTGCTCCTCATATCGTCCTTGAAAGATTTTTCTATTCAATTCAAGATAGTTTCAAGTCCAAAACTTTAAGTATAAAAGAAGATGAAGACTCAAGACATCCTCAAGTGTGTTTTAGCGGGAGATAAAACATTTACAAGAAAGTTTTAGAATTATCCTTGTATTCTAAAGTTTTCTTTATCTTTCAATATTGTAAGTTTCAATCTTCATTCGTTCTCTAAATTTTATCATTCTCTATCACTCCCGAACTATTTCCTTGTATTTGGGCCAATTTTGGTATCAGAGCCATAAGCATCTAGAGTGAAGTTATAGTGTTTTACTGTTATATGCAATGTGTCAAGGGAGATATCGGTGTTAGCCTGGATGTCTACTAAATAGTGTTGGTTAGCTTTGAAGTCGGGGTAGGCGTTGGTGGTCCAATTGTAGGCTTGGTTAAGCATCAGTCTATCCTGTAGCACCGTGTCTACAATGGTATGTTACTCTAATTTCATTTTATTCAATTATGTCTTTAATGTCCAATTGGTTTGGGAAATATAGTAGTAGAAATGATAATTTTCCACACACTTTTCAAAATAATAAAGAAGAAATTAAGTCAAGATCATACATCAGCATTAGATAATTTCAATTCTCATGAACTTCAAATTGAACAAAAACTTCAAAATTGGACTATTCCAAAGGTAAATAAAAAATCTATCTATGAAATAGGAAATTTTGATTTTAGTCAAGATTATGTTATCAAAACTCTTGAGCAAACTATTGCTATCAAAAATCAAACTGCTTCAATAAATTTATTTTCAAAAGAAGCTATTCAAGCTCATATGAAGAAATTTAAGTATCTTCATGTGGGGCTTATTCAAATTGCTGTCAAACATTTGTTTAGAGTTGGTCTAGACATTCTTATCCTTTTAACTCTCAGAGATAAGAGACTTCTTATATTTGAACATTCATTATTATCCATGATGGAGTCAAATCTCGAAAGTGGTCCTATATTTTTGAACTGTTATCCAATTTTTTTCTATTAGTCTTCAAGATGGCGCTATTCTTAACGCTCTAAATCTTCAAATTCAAACTAAGAATTTTGATGTTGATGATCGTTCAAAACCATTTATTAATATATAGAATATATTATAAGCTTATGAACACACAACATAATATTCGTGCTCTTATATCTTCTCCTAAAGATGAAAGTCTTTTAGTAGAAGTAAATTATCTTCATTCAAACATTATGATTCCTAAGAGAATAAGTTGGAATCTTCAATCCGGAGGACTTGAATGAGATTTTGAAAATGCTCAAAATCCAATTCATATTCCTACTAGAAAAGTTTCAGATCAAATTATTTCATTTCCTGACGGACATGTTAAGGTGATATTGGATAAAGCTTCTATATCAAATAATCTCTGAAGGTCCTACTATTCTAGATCTGATAATCAGTTTCAATCTTCAAGATTTTCTACTTCCTCTGATAAGCTCAAAGGTGTAGATTTTGATAAGCTCCAAGAATTCCAAAAACTCATTCCCATTCTGATAAAGATGAAGAATCGGAACATCCTGAAACTCCAACTTTATCTGATATGCTGCATCTGAGAAATTAGATCAGTAGTGCAATATCATTTCCTCTATTATTGATAGAAAAAATGAATTCAAAACAGATCAAACTCCTTCTGTAAAATTTTTTAGACATACTCTCAAAAGGATGTTTTCAAAAGATGAGATTGAATATTTATGGGAAGAATTTTATAATTCTCTAGAAGATTTTAATTTTTATGAATGGGCATATTTCAAAGTTTTTGATAAAAGAATTTCCAAACAAAAATATATTCAAAATACTCATTTTAACAAGAAAACATGGAAAACTTCATCTGGTCAAACTCTTCAATCTGAATATCAAGAAATTGTTGTTTCTCATGGAAACATTGAAATTATTTCATCTCCTCTTAAGAAATTACCTGATTTAACTGTACAGGTGGACGATTCTAATCCTACAGTTAAAGATGTCAAAAACATTATGTCCTAGAATAATCATACTAATATTGTTATTCAATCTGTTTGTTCTCAATTATCTAGAATTGAGAATAATTTTGAGTCTGAGGCATCCTCATCCAAAAGGGAGGAGAAGAAGCCTATTGATTCAAATATTATTGCGACATATTTTCAAACCCACTAATTTGAAAATGCTTCCAAAATTAAAGAAAGGTACTCTTTCATCTGAATCAAGTATTTTACAAGAACTTATAAATCAAATTTCTAAACTAGGAAACTCTAAGAATATCAATACTATTGATAATCTTGAAAACCTTGAATCTCAATTTATTGAGGTTGAACATCTTCAAATTAATAAATTGAGAGGACAACATTCAAAGCTTCCAACTTATTACAATCGTCCCTCTTATGCTTATATGTTATATGAGGAAACGGGAAAACCTTAAAAATCATATTCTGGTAATGAGATCATTGAATGGAATATTGATGGTCTTACAGAATTTCAAATTATCAGAACTATTGAAAACATGGTTGTATGCTATAATTCATATCTTAGTCGTGATGTTCCTCCTTCAACTGCCTATGTAAATTTAATTACTGGGTTTACCGGACATTAAATTTTGGTAGAATATCTATTTCAATGATAAAGATAGGTAAAAATTGCATAACGCTGCCAATGAGTTACATCAAAATGACAGTTTTAATACTTTAATATATTCAATATTAAAGCACTTCATTGGTACTCCTACTCTCCTTCAAGAAAGGTCATCAGAGGTTTTATTAAGCCTAAGTTGTCCTAAACTTCATGACTTTCGTTAGTATAAGGATATGTTCATTACCAGAGTAATGATTAGAGATGACTAAAATCAATCTTTTTGGAAAGAAAGATTTAATTTCGGACTTCCAAAACTCTTTGTCGAAAGGGTTAGAAGTTGCATTAAACTCAAATATAATGATTCAATCCCTTATGCTACACTTACTAATGGTAAAATTATTAATTTCGTCAATAAGGAAGGATTAACATTGTGCAATGATGTTAATCTCAAAGCCAAATTGAAAGCAGAAAGATTTGATAGTCGAAAAGAACTAGGATCTTTTTGTAAACAATATGGATTTGAAAAGATCGTCCCTCCATCCTCAAACTCTAAAAAGAAAAACCTTGCTTCTCATTTGAGAAAAAGATCTTTTTCAAAACATTTTCAAAAGAAAAATACTTTTCAAAATTACCCTCAGAAAAGCTCAAAAGGAAAGTTGTTAAGAAAAGATTTTCAAAACCGTCTAATATTACTTGCAGGAAATACAATCAATTTGACCATTATTCAAATAAATGTCATATGAAGGAAAATATTAAAAATCTTCAAATTAATGAAGAAGTTAAGCTTGAACTTTTCAATTTAGTCAACTCCAGTTCAGATGAAGAAAATTCTGATTCTGAACTTGAAATGGTCTATCAACATCAAGATTCTGATATTGAAACTGGTTCAAATTCCTCTTTTACCTCAAGCCAAGGTAAAAATTTTGTGGTTGTAAAACTATAAACGTTCTTACTAAATAAGAAGAACTTATTCGAGAAATAATTGAGAAAATAGAAAATCATCAATTAAAGAGTAAGTTCTCCTCTCTTTTACCTTCAAAACCTTATATTGCTCCGTTTAATATGAATAACATATTAAACCGATACAAATTAGAAAGTTCTTCATCCTCTTATTCAAAATCTTCCTGTTCTGAATTAAAACACGAAGTCGATGAAATGAAATCTCATAATGCTTCGTTAGAAAAGCAAATGAAAGATGTCAAAATGAAACTTGTTTTCTTAAAGACTAAAAGTCTAGAACAAGAAAATAATCATTTTCATGAGATGAAGACACTATTCATGATTTTCATGAAAATTCTCAAACTAAAGAAGAAAAGATTAATGTTATTAATAAAATTCAGCTTCAAAAATGGTATTGCAATATGACTTTTATAGTCAACAGAGAATTCAAGCTTCATATAAGAACCTTAATTGATTTTGGAGCTGATCAAAATTGCATTAGAGAATGATTAATTACTACCAAATATTTTGAAAAAAACTACTGAGCGACTCTATGGTGCTAGTGGTAAAAAAAACTCAATATTCAGTAAAAACTTTGAAAAGCTTGTGTTTGTAATTCAAATATTTGTTTTAAAAATATATTTTACTTAGTCAAAGATTTAGACCAAGAAGTTATTCTTGGTACACTTTTCATTATTCAAATTTATCATTTTCAAGTCAATTCAAAAGGTTTTATTATCAATATTTTGGGACAAGAAATATTTTTTAAATTTACAAATCCTTCATCATATAAAAATGTGAATACTTTGAAAGAAGCATCAATATCAAAATTAATTTATAATATTAATTTTAAAAGGAAACATATTCAATTTCTTAAAGAAGAAATCAGGTTTCAAAGAACTGAAGAACAATTAAAAGATCCTTCAATTATTGAAAAGATTTCTATGCTTCAAAAGAAAATTGAAGAAGAAATATGTTCTACTATTCCAAATACTTTTCGGAATAGAAAGAAACACGTTGTTTCTTTTCCTTACAATTCCGATTTTCATGAATCCAACATTTTCAACAAAATCCTGTCCTACTCACTATGCAGCCCTCTTTTCAAAAGATTGCTAAAGAATCCGGCCCCTAAGAATCATGAGCATACTTTAGCTATAAGAAAAGATAAAGATGCTATTAAAAAAATACCCCGTCTATCAATACTAGACCCCACTGCCTCCATTATAATAGAAACTTGTGCGTCAGATATAGGCTTTTGTGGAGTTTTGAAACAAATCCTTGTCAAGTCTAGTCAAGAATAGCTGGTTAGATTCCATTATGGTGTTTGGATGGTCCTCAAAGAAATTATTCTACCATCAAAAAAGAAATTTTAGTAATTGTTTTATGTATTTCAAAATTTCAAGTAATTGGACAATAAAACAAACAGATCAAAAAGACTAGAACTTATTATGAAGCTATTCTAATCAAATCAGGATTAGTCATGATAACTCATACTCAAAATCCTAAAAAGAAAAATTATGCTGATTTTTCAAAAATTTCAATTCAAAGGGTATTGTCTTTTGAAGATTGGGGGCATAACCCATGGAATGAGAAGAAAATGCGTCTATCTAAGAATGACTTATTTGAATCTTATTTCAATTATTTTGATTATCAAGATGCTTGGTTCAATACCTTTTATTTTAGATCGATGACACATTTCTGGTTTATCCTTTTCAACCAATCCTATGTTACAAATTTTTCAAAATAGTTGCAAAATTGGTTCGAACATTTTGGACTCGATGATACGATTTTACCCGGTCTTACTTATCAAGGGTTTGAACACTTCAAAAAAGAGGCAAAATCATTTTTAAAGTTTCAAGGAAATCTTTTATATCAATTTGCTGACAACCTTAAAGTCTCGTAGATTTTTTGTTGGGACTATCAAGTTGTTCAAAATATAAGCTCTGAATTCAATGTCAAAAGAATAGTTAGAAGGCTCAAAGTTAAATGGCAGTCAAACTTCCAAGAGACAAATTGTTGCCTTAAGGCTATGAACCCATGGATTCAAGAACAAAGAAATGTTGGTGTTCCAAAACTATCAAAGAAAGAACTGGATAAACACACCGATTTTCTTGTCGAAAAATCAAGACTTGTGATCATGTTCAATCAATGCAAAACTCCGGAAGAATTACAAATTATTTCAAAAAAATTTGCTTCATTGGCAAAGGCCTCTTCAAAAAATTCAAAATCAAATGACGATGATTATTTTAAATCAGAATCAACAGACTATGATTAAAGCAACGAAGACATGTGTTTTGGATTAGATAACATTGATGATTTGATTTAGCAAGACTTAAAGAAATTCAAATTGACTACATTGACCCAATTTTTAAAGTGAGTATCGAAATTACCAAGTTCAAGGTTCAAGAAAGTGCTCTTTCAAATGTGTTTGCTACCATAATAGTTATTCCTACCAGCTTTACCGATACTCAAAAATGGACAAAAACTTCATTAAAAAACTTTAATAAAGTAGATTCCAGAATTCAAATGGCCGGGAGGAAATGGATAAAAATTCAAAAGTTATGGCAGACAATGAAAAACAAGGACAGATATTATTGCTCTCCATATCATCCTTCAAAGATTCTTCAATTCAATTCAAGATAGTTTCAAGTCCGAAACTTCAAGTATAAAAGAAGATGAAGACCCAAAACATCCACAAGTGTGTTTTAGCGGGAGATAAAACATCTACAAGAAAGTTTTAGAATTATCCTTATATTCCAAAGTTTTCTTTATCTTTCAATATTGTAATTATCAATTTTATTCATCAAATAAAAATTTCTTCATGTGTACTCTAAATTTTTTCATTCTCTATCACTCTCAAACTATTCATGTGTACCTAGGCCTTGAAATTATCTTGAATTGAATTGAAAAATCTTTAAAGGATGATATGGGGAGCAATAATATCTATCCTTGTTTTTCGTTGTCTGCATTGCTTTTTCTACCATAACTTTTGAATTTTTGTCCATTTCCTCCTAGATTTTTAATTATGAAATCTACTTTATTAAATTTGCTTTAATAAAGTTTTTGTCCATTTTTTAGTGTCAATAAAGTTGGTAGGAATACCTTTTGTAGTGGGAAACACATTTGAAAAGCACTTTTCTTGAACCTTGAACCTGGTAATTTCGATACTCATTTAAAAAACTGGGTCCATGTAATCATTTTGGATTTTTTGAGTTTCTTTCTCAATCAAATCATCAATGTTATCTAACCCAAAACACATGTCATCATTGCTTTGATCATAGTCTATTGATTCTGATTGAGAATAATCATCGTCATTTGATTTTGATATCTTTGAGGAGGCCTCTGCCAATGAAGCAATTTTTTTAAAAAATAATTTGTAATTCTTCCGGAGTTTTGCACTGATTGAACATGGCCATAAGTCTTGATTTTTCGACAAGAAAATCGGTGTGTTTATCCAGTTCTTTCTTTGACAGTTTTGGAACACCAATATTTATTTGTTCTTGAATCCATGAGTTTACAGCCCTAGGGCAACAATTTGTCTCATGAAATTTTGACCACCATTTAACTTTGAGCCTTCTGACTATGCTTTTGACGTTGAATTCGGAGCTTGTATTTTGAACAACTTGATAGCCCCAATAAAAAATCTACGAGACTTTAAGGTTGTGAGCAAATTGATATAAAAGATTTTCTTGAAACTTTAAAAATGATTTTGCCTCTTTTTTGAAGTGTTTGAACCCTTGACGAGAAAGATTGGGTAAAATCATCTCATCGAGTCCAAAATGCTCGAACCAATTTTGAAACTATTTTGGAAAATTTGTAACACGTGCTTGGTTGAAAAGGATAAACCAGGAATGTGTCACTGGTCTAAAATAAAAGGTATTGAACCAAGTATCTTGATAATCAAAATAATTGAAATGAGACTCAAATAAGTCATCCTTAGATAGACGCATTTTCTTCTCATTCTATGGGTTTTGCCCCCAGACTTCAAAAGATAATATCCTTTGAATTGAAATTTTTGAAAAATTAGCATAATTTTTCTTTTTATGATTTTGAGTATGAGTTATCATGGCTGATCCTGAATTGGTTAGGATAGCTTCATAATAAACTATAATCCTTTTGATATTTCTTGACATGAAATGAAAATGCGGGAGAAATAAATTTTGGAGACATTCTTCAAGAGAAGAATACTTATGGATCCAAGAGTTTTCCATTTCAAAAATAGGAATTTGAATAGGTTTGGTAAAGTAATGAAAGGATGTTGAGGGGTTGATATCTGATAGTTTTTCGATCCAATTTGAACGACTTTTTGTAATTTGAGGGTTTGTTTTCTTCAGAGATCTTTTTACCTTGAGGTGTTTGTATGAATGGTATTTTTGAAGCAAGAGTAGATTTTTGAGAAGTAGAAGAACGTTGTCCTTCATTCTTTGAACCATGAAAAGAATTTTGTATGTAATCTTCAATTGAAAGGATATGAATTGGAGATTTTTTCTTATTCTTCTTTGAAGAAGAATCCATAACTCTCAAATATTTCTCTCAATTTTGTTTTGGAGAAACTCTCTAGTTAAGAAATATAAGTTTGATTTACCTTGTATATATAGAATTTTGAAATCAAAACATGATAAGATGGCTTGTCATTTTGCGAAAACTTGTTTTGAAACAAGGTTTTTTTACATCTTTTTGTAAAAAGTCTTTTCATGCTTTGCTATTTGCTTTTAAAACAGATTCTTTATTGATTAAATCATTTTGAAATTTTGAAATACATAAAACAATTGCTAAAATTTCTTTTTTGATGGTAGAATAATTTCTTTGAGAGCGAATCCGAACAACAAAATGGAATTTAACCAGCTATTCTTGACTAGACTTGATAGGGATTTGTTTCAAGACTCNAAATCATCTTGAAATTTTGAAATACATAAAACAATTGCTAAAATTTCTTTTTTGATGGTAGAATAATTTCTTTGAGAGCGAATCCGAACAACAAAATGGAATTTAACCAGCTATTCTTGACTAGACTTGATAGGGATTTGTTTCAAGACTCCACCAAAGCCTATATCTAATGCATCAGTTCCTACAATAATGGAGGTAGCGGGGTCAAGTATTGATAGGCAGGGTATACTTTTGATAGCATCTTTAACTTTTCGTACAGCTAAAGTATGCTCATGACTCCAAGAGACCGGATTCTTTTGTAATCTTTTGAAAAGAGGGGTGCATAGTATCCTTATCACTTTAATAAAGTCGGAAACATAATTAACAAACCCTAAGAATCTTTGCAGACTAGCTTTATCTAAGATTTCATTTGGAAATTTGTCGGTGAAATCAAGACTTTTTTGAATTGGAGTAATGGTTCGTAAATGAATGTTATGGTCTAGGAACCTAATGCTTGTTTGACAAAGAACAATTTTTTTAGCAGAGACTGCTAAACCATTATTCTTAACAAGATTAATGAATGTATTGATATGTTTAAAATGTCGTTCTATACTTTTTGAAAATATAAGAACATCATCAATATAAAAAATAATGAAGTTTTGAAAATGATTAATGTTTGGTACACATTAAAATGAAAGAATGCATTTTTTTGAAGTGATGTGATGGAGAATATGTGGTTGAAAATGAAGGAAAAGTTATTGATGTGATGGAAAATATTATTTTATTGAAGAATGTATGGTTGAAAATGAGTAGAAGAATGA
>CAIGRT010139464.1:0-14863 GCA_903798405.1 Fraxinus platypoda
CTAACATTCGAGATCAAGTTCAAAGAGCATATATGATAAACTATGTCATTTTTAGTATTGTCGTAATATTGTTTTATATTTTTATTATCATTACATCCATAACAAAACTCGACGTTCATTTTCAGGTAAATTGTGCCCTCCTGACCAAAAATCCTGGCTCCGCCCCTTTAGTTGACCAATATTCTTTTGTCAGATGTTTAGGAGTTCTAATCCTGTTCGCATTAAATCTGATTTTAATCTTATTTCTGATGTACACTGGTTATGTAACTTATCTATCCATGTGAAAGTCATTACAAGTTATTCATTAACATTTGGAATGGTAACCTGTCAAGCAGTTAGGTGCGTTCTAGGGAAAAAGATTTAGCTGCCTGCCTACTCTATTATTCGTATTATGCAAAAAATTAAGGCGAACGTACATTGCGACCATTGTATCTCTTGTAATTTCATCATGTACTTTAGGGTAGATAATTTTTTGTTGTCGGAACAGCTTTCGAGTAGTAGTAATGTTTCACACATCGATTACGTGATCTTATTATGAGTATAAACTACACTTTGGTACTTAATTTTAGCATTCAAGGAAGTCTTCCGGTTCTAGCTCTTCAAGTTCGATGTCAGAAACTTCGAGCAGTGATGATGAAGAGAGACGATCACGGAGATCGAAATCTCAGAGGAAAAGGACAAAAACACCTCACAAGTCGAAGCAGGCGAAGAGTGATAATGAAGAGCCCAGTGGGCCTTCACCACTTTCGAGATTCTTCGGGAAAACATGAAAAGATATATATCGTTCATCTTGTATTACTGATCTCTTTCTGCATCAGTATCTGAAGTGGATTTTTCTTGATCACTTTCAACTTGAGGTTTTTATTTTTCTGTTTTGCTATATTATCAAGTGTTGGAAATTTTCTAAGGCTCCTTCAATTCTGTCAGTTTTTATGCTATTTTTGACACTTTCTGTACCTTCAGCACTGATCAACATGTCGCCTGGTCTGTTCTATATTGTTCTAGTTCTGAGGGTCATGTCCTAAACACGTCAAGGACAATGTACGCACCATTTTGTATACTTGGAATATGAAATTAGAGAATTTTCTAGTTAATCAAACATTTGTCTAAAGAAGCCCAAATAATGCGAGGAAAATTATAGGAACTTATGTTGAATTTGTTTTATAAAATTACTCCTAGATAAACTTCGAGGTAATCACTATTTCGGTCAGATGTTAAAAGACATATTTGGTATGCAGTAATGGACGGTATAGTGAATAAAATTTAAGCTTATTTTTATTCTTAAATAGAGTCGTTTCTTTATCATGAATGCATAATCATGGACTTATAATTGCCTATAGTTTTCCCCATAATTGTAATATGTATGAGAACCCATATATAGATTTTTACTATAATTGTGTTGAAGTTCCAAAATGTGGACACGGTAATGATTCGTTTGGCATGATTTTTATTTTTGTTTTAGCTTTTTGTAGAAGAATTTTTGGAGGAAATTACCTTAATTTTTGTTTGAAAATTAATTTTTAATCTTATTCCGGAAGTGATTTTAGAGGAATTTACATTGGACCACCTTTATTTAAAAGCTCTTCTAACTAAAAAAAAAACATTTCATAAAAATTAAACAATTGGGTCTGAAGCATCTTTTGGATCTCAAATGTTTCTTTAGACTTTTCAAAATTCATACCAAACGAACCCATAGTTCAAGTTTGAAATGTATTGATTTAACAGCACTTATCGTTCATAGACACAATTCAAGCTTAATCACGTGTCTAAACCAGCCAACCAGACACCATTTATGGGTTGGGATCAGACTACTCGACTTACTTTTACACCTATAAATACAACTCAAGCTCAAGTCTATGGCATTCAGAAAACCTAACGAAAGAGCAACCTTACAAACTCTTCAAACATTGGATGTTGGCGATATGGGATTTGTTTCAAATATGAAAAAACAACTCGATTAGCATAAAGCACAAAATCGACTTTTGAATTTTTCATCGTTTTATGTTGTTTCATAGCATATATGGTATGTCAGATGGAATGGTAAGAGAAATTATATATGTGATCATATGCACTGTTGTCTAGTACTATTTACCAAGCATATAATCAAGATCGTTTAGGAAAAAAAAAAAAAAAACAAAATTCAATTCTGTGTTTTCAACATCTTAATTGCATACCAACTCCTAGGGAATATACGGTAGATACTATAATGAACATTGTCATTAGTCACCCCGTGCCTCTCCCTAACTAATAAATAAATTACAGTACAATGAAAAATAAAATGTGGGCCCTTGAAAAGTGTGTTCAAGATGAAATAATAAAAATAATTTCTCAAAATGTTGATTAATAAGGAAATTAGCCTTATTCTTTAATGGGCTTTCCATTCTCTTTTAGCTTGGCAACGGATTCTTTCATGGCCTCCTTTCTCTTTTTGCTGGCCAAAATTTTGGCCGTTAAACCACTTATACTTGGGTCTTTTTTCTCTTGTGGGGGAGGTGGTGGTGGCCTTCTAGCAGCAGCCCTTGCTTCCCTATCACCACCATTCATAACAAAAATTGCACCTGCAAGCCCTAATAAAACACCCCTGCATTGCACATTTCACACTATTACGACGGACTAAGTAACGCACTTCACGTACGAGGCTCTAATGTAAAAAGACATGTATTGTGAAGGCATCAATGCACATTCCTGTGCACACAAACCAAATAAAGAATGATTATACACAATGACATTATCAATGAACATACCTACGTCTAACTTGTTTGTCTTCTGAGATATTGTTGAAACTTTGACTGCAACCCCATACCTTGTGGATATGCGAGAATGGCGAAGGAGTCGTCTTCCTCGATATTGCTGTGGTTGGTGCTTGGAGGGATAATAAATGGCTCATCATTACCCTATCCCTTGTTCTTATTGTTTGATTTTCAAATGAATCGACATTTTTATCTGCCCCAAAAAAAAATCGTGTATGGATAGTGTTTACCTCTTGAGTTTGAAGTAGAAGATTTCATTGGCTGTTTCTTGATAAGGTCTCACTTTTGTGGACCCTACCCATGAATGGCAAACAAATGAATCCTAACACCCACAACTTTTCACGAAACTCTGGTGCATTTAGATCCACACGATAGACGCAACGATTTATAAACAAGAAAATTGTTCAATAAATTACTTTTGTACTTGTATAAAACAATTTATTTCTTCTACAGTACAGAAATAATTTTATAAGAAATAAATTATTTGAGAATTTAATGGCTCTTCTACTGGACAGAAAATACTCAGAATGGGGTATATAATCTTAAGCTTGTCGATAGGAATACAGCTAGAGAAAAAACATGTTGGCAGCAAAAAATAATAATAATAATAATAATAATTTAATTATGTAAAATTGCATTTCATGTCAAATAAATTCCAACTACAATTTCTCAACTAAAAAGGCCAAGAAAGCGGCAAAAAATGGTAAAACAGGTAACAGACTAACAAAAACAATGGTTTCAGATGTAGAAAACAAAATCGTTAAGACTATTCCATTCTAAAACTTTTTCACTCATCATCGTCGTCTTCGTCTCCTGCTCCTGCAGCATTTAGTGCATTCAATCTTTCAATCAAACGAGCCTTCCTCTCGTCGTAGGTGAGCTTCTTCAAGTTGTACCTGGGTACAAAATAGGAAGAAAAGATTAACCGAGCACTCACAGTAACATCTTAATATGTTCATGAAAGGAAATAAGTCAGTTGCGAAACCAATAAACTAAAAAACTATAATCGTGCTCGTAAAATAACAATATAAAATGCACAAATTAGAAATTGTTTGGGAATAGATTATAGTAGGTTTAAATTAGTACTTGTGGATCTCGGAAATGTGTCAATAAAAAGTAGGTTTGACTGATTATTATTATTATTATAAATTAATAGGTGCCAGACAAGGGATAAATCATCTGAAAGTATTCTACGAATAGGCCAATAAAATTTCAACAGGCATAAACCACAGGCAACTGACATTTGTAAATAAGAACCACTGCACGTAGAAGAATTCATGACAACTTGGACAGACTGGATCCAACGTAAGTGAAACTATTTCAATACCTCTTGTGTTCCTTAGGTGGCTGTTTCTCAGATTTCTTCACAGTCGGGTCAGCACGGATGGCCGCATGGACTTTCTTGTACAATTCCTCGAGACCATCTGGCTCGAGTCCTTTCTTGATATATTCACTGAAGTGTGATTGATACTTTTCTGGTTCATCTTCCATCAATGTCTGAAATATTTAACGCAAACTGAGGAAGTCAGATTTCCTTTCTTTAATCGCAAAAGTTATCTCCAGTTACAATAATAGAATAGTAAGACTTCAGAAGTTCAACATCACCGTCATGTATGCAGCAACGTGGCCACCATAAATGTATTTCCTGTGAACCTCAGCATCAAGCTGCTTAGAATCCTTCACAAATCCAGCAAACCTCTTGTCACTGTGGGGAACGTCCAATCCTCCATCCAGCGCTCCCTGCAATTAGTAACAAAAATTTTACATTCAACATGGATGTATGCTAAGAAAGTGCAGACGGTTCTATGAACCGTGTTACGGTCTGGAGAACAAAAAATCACTGAGCCTCATAAGCCATTACCATAAAAGTCTATGACCAATGATGAAAAACTCAAGAAACTTTTTTCAGATAGTTTTCAGTAAAAAATATATCAATAGTCACATAATTAAGCAGTTGGAAACCTTAACATTTGAAAATGCTGCAGTTTATGGCGAATCATTAAGTGAATAATGAGTATAAAACACAGGAGGAATACTATATAAACCACATAAGAACATGCTTTCTGATATACCTTCAGAGCACCAAAAACACGATTTCCAGTAGTTGTTCTAATAAGACCTACATCAAGAAGAGCACGGAAAGGCCTTCTGCTCTCAGCTGGCTCAACTGAGTAATCCTCTCCAGTTGCCTAGCAATAGAAAGGTCTCAGAAGAAGAGATACAGACGGAGGAATTACAAAGCAATAATGAAATGATATTAGAATTTAAAGGCCATGATAGTACCTCCACATTGCCTTCATACTCATCATCCATCTCAAGCGTTTTTAAGACACGGCGAGCCAAAAGAAGCCCAGTACAGTAAGCTGATCACGAGATTGAAATTAATATCCCCTCAAATAATGTGAACAAAAGGGATATAGAGGTAGCCTTCTTTGGGGGAAGAGATCCAGGGTGAAGGGGAGGGAGTGACACCATTGTGATACCTGCTGCATAATTTGTGAGACCCACTTCAAGTCCATAGTGAGGAAGTTCGTGGGCATATGCTGCAGCCAAAACAATATCTCCAGCTATACTAGCAGATACTATTTGTGCAATAATATCTTGGTTGGTCTATATAATGACATTAAGGTTCTCAACTCTAAATAAAGTACAATATCCCATATTTTTTCTTCATTGAGAACGAGTAACCAAATAAGACAAATAGAAATAAATATTTGGATCCATTTTCCATTGTAGACATAAAGGCCGCAGAGTTTTTTCACTTGGAACACTAAAAGCAGAGCAAGAGAAACTCTTGAATAAACAAATGCAATTTAGCAGTTACAGATTAGGCGGATACAAATCGCACGACAAATCGATACTTTGGCGTGTTGTATTTGTTCTTGTCCTGATTAATTAGGCGAATCCTTGCCCTATAATCAGTTTTCCCCTCTGCATTTTGACAAAAACAAACGTCACTCAATAGAACCATACACTGTGTATCCATTAGATATGGCATCAGAGATCTACAGAACAGACAAATGCAGAATGCAAAGCTCATACTATACCTCTCCTTCTCTTATATTTGACCTGAAACCTTTTGAAGTATGCTCTTGACTTTTGTGCTTTGACAAAGGCCTGCCATGAACACATTATCGCTAAGTCATTTATTTTGAATATTCCAAACACGTTACTCATTATTCACAGCAGAACAAAACATGAACCTATGGTGCCACAGATATTTTATACATACACAATGCCAATAAGCACATGACTGCGCAAGCACAAACTCACAACTTAAAGCTGCATTAAAGATACCAATGTATACTAAAATTAAACATAGAACAGATAAATTTAGTCACCCCTCCACATAACTAAATTTTATATGTGAACCTTAATCCCAAAAAAACATACAAAGCCATAAATAGACACCTAATTATTGGAAGTGAGATATCTCCTTAAGCAAGACCTTGACAGAGCAACAATGAGATTTGAAACTATAATACAACATAAAACAAAAATAAATATTGCCTTTGAAGCCGAACAAAATTAATCTAGCAAATAAAGTTCAATTAAATAGATAAAAATGTATTCCCCATACCATATTTTTTAAAGCTTCCAAACTTTTTGCTGAGTTAACAATTCCAAAAGAAACCAGGAATACTGAATACAATTTTTTTAACTTGATAGATCTAAACCCACTTACGTTAGAAAAATGATTTATAAACCCAGAATTTTCAACTCCTTTCACTATATCGTTTTACTCATTTTCAACGAGACAAGAAAAATCTAATTAAAAAAACACACAAACTTAAACCTGATTTTTACTGTTTCACTAGTTCTGCGCTAAATTTCTCAGCAGACAAATATTAACAGTTTGAGTTGAAATTCCCAAAAATATCAGTCAAGTACTCAGACGTGTAAACATCCATGCGTAAACACGTAAATGGGACATGAAAAAATGATCACCAAAAAAGATAGAAAAAGAGTAAGAAAAAGAAGAAAAGATCCAAACCCAGAATATTCTTTCCATTTTACTGCATTTTAAAAATATAGAATCCCAATTCAAGAAAGACAAATTTAAATCCGGATTGTAATCTTTGCACTACAATTTCTTAGCAAATAAAGTTCAATTAAATAGATAAAAATGTATTCCCCATACCATATTTTTTAAAGCTTCCAAACTTTTTGCTGAGTTAACAATTCCAAAAGAAACCAGGAATACTGAATACAATTTTTTTAACTTGACAGATCTAAACCCACTTACGTTAGAAAAATGATTTATAAACCCAGAATTTTCAACTCCTTTCACTATATCGTTTTACTCATTTTCAACGAGACAAGAAAAATCTAATTAAAAAAACACACAAACTTAAACCTGATTTTTACTGTTTCACTAGTTCTGCGCTAAATTTCTCAGCAGACAAATATTAAACTCTTGAATAAACAAAGACAAATTTAAATCCCGATTGTACTCTTTCCACTACAATTTCTCAGCTGAAAAATATTAACAGATTGAGATGAAATTACCACAAACGTCAGACAATAATGAATTTGCAAAAATGCAAAATGTAAAAATTAATAAAAGATAGGAAAACAAGTAAGGGTTAAGAAGAGTTACCATTGTTGAAGCAAGAGAATGAACCTACGTTGCAGGAAGAGCGGGATTTGTGATTTAAGTATTTTATATCTAAACCCTAAATCTAATTTGTGTGACCCAAAGACCTAAACTTTTGGGCTGAAACGGCCCATGTAGAGGGGACTGGTTGGCCCATAATTTATAGTTTAATCTTTATTTTTAATTGGATTTTAATTAGCATGTGTTCAAAATTATTACTCGTTATTATCCATACATTTCTTGGTCCTACCACCGTGTCTCCTACAAAGATCCTAATAAGTTGATAATAACCAATCCCAAATAGGAGCTTGATTTATTTAAAAGTCCATTTTGAAGAAGTCCATGACTCTATGTAGAGTGTGCACCATTAGACTCAAGGACGCGAGTAAAAGGTTCTACCTCAAAAAACTTTGATCTTTGTTAAAGAATAAACCTACAAAGTTAGTTGATATGTACATGTCGTGACTTTCATCTTAAGAAACCATGATATTGTGTACATGCCTACAAGCAAAAAATAAATTTAACAAATTGGAGTAATTGCATGCATTTCAAGTGCATTTATTTACTTTTACTATTGTAGTTCTATATCGTAAAGGCACTTCGATAATTTATAGACGGAATTTGGTGTTGTTGAGCTAACTCGTTAAGCAGGCAAGTTAGCAAGTTCAAATTAATAAGTTAGAAAGGTCTTTTCAACATTTAAAAAAAAAAAAAAAATTTTAAGAAAAAAGATATATAAAAGCTAGAGCCGAACTCTAACTCTTTCGTTCACTCGAATCGGTGAGCGGAGGTCAAAGTACACATGAATCAAAATTGAAGGCATGAAGTTCCAATGACTATATCAACTTGACCTCTTTAACAACTTGACCTCTATTAAAGAATTGAAAGAACACTTGAGAAAGAGTCAATATTTGAGCAACTGACAATAAAACTTAAAACCAAGATTATTCATTCCACGCACTCTCAACATAAAAAAGAAAAACACACTCATTTGAAAAGATCCCAAAAATTCATTCCACTCTTTTAGACAAACAATCTCTCAATTAAATCCACTAAATTGGACATCATAGTCCACATGTTGGTCGACTTCTCAGCTCGACCTCCTTATTAGCTAACTAAACTGCTCGTATTACAAATACTAATAACTAGTGTCTGTGAAGATTAATGGAAATCAACTACATTTTCAACTATCAATACTTTTATTTATAACGAAACGTCCAAAATATAATAAGCAAAAACTTTTCGGTACAAGAGACTCTTGTATATCGACCCTATCAATAAGCATTTCACAACACAACACGTCACATCACACGCATGTAATGGAGATAAATAGCATTATTATACCTATATAGTGACTAATTTGAACGAAATCATAACCCCGGTGACTAAATTGAAATTTCATATCAAGGCCTTCACCGCCTTAATGTAATTAGACTAATTCCTTACCCCAAACCAGTTCTTGAATCTCCCTTCATTACTCCCCTAGGTTCTGCACAGTGTTTATTATACACGTACTTATTAGGTAATGTGAATGTATATAAGTATACAAGAGTCTGTATTTGTTCTTTTGTGTTTTGATGGCGGCAGATCTTGAAGTTTTGTGATGGGTTTTTACAGGGACGAACATATTTTTGTAATCGGAAACGACTATGTCTTCAGCTCAAGACCCTTTTTACATTGTGAAGGAGGATATTCAAGATTCCGTAAGTATGTTCTTTGTTTCCCTTTTAAATCCCACATAAATAATTCTTTTTATTTGCTGAATATTTGTCATCGCCTTCAGGAATTTCTTTAATTCTACTTGGAGAATTGCGAGATGAAAATAGAGTTTATTTGAATTCATGCAACATCCGTGTTTTTTATTTATAATATTCCTATGGGTTTTGTGGGATTTGCTCATTTTGAATTTGAGAATTCTTCTACCTGCTGAGAGGTCCGCAGTGATACTAAGCTTATCGATTGGTAAGAAATCAAGAACGGGATGGTGAAAAGGTACCAGAAATGAAAGATGGATAACAAAAAATGGGATTAAAGCGACACTAATATGAATAAATTTGAATATGTAACATTTATGTGGAAAAAAACATGGGTGAGTTTTCAATGAGAAGGGCTCCTTCTGCATCCCTTGATTTTCTGGTAAACCAGCTAAGTATGTTGCATAGTTCTAATCAAGTTCCGAAATGTTTGAAGCTTCTAAGTGTTTATTACTATCGTCTCTCTTGCATTATTTGTTTGACATAAGAAACGATAATAATAAAACATATGCCATAAGTGTATCAGCACTTAAACATTATCAGTAGGAAAATTTGCTCAATATGATTTGGCTTGAGTGAATATAGCCTATGTTTGATAGAGATTAAAATCAGATTTTCCGATAAAAGTTGATGGAATGTGTGGTTAAAAAGTTGTGGGTCTTATAAAATGTAAAAATTAATTATCGACTTTAACTTATATTTTAATCAGATTTTTAGCGGTATCAAACAGGGGCATAGTGTTGTAGATTGTTTTTTGCAGCTTTGAGATGGAATAAGTTGTAAGGGATTGCTTGTCACATGGAAGCAAAGGATTGAATTTTCCAATTTGACCACTATGTAACCCAAACAATAACAAAACTAAGTCTCATTCCCAATAAATTCAAAGTTGGCTGCATGAACCCTATTTTGCCATTTTGTTTGATTCATAGTTTGAACAAAGTTTTACTTTGCCGTCAATCACTACAACCCTCTTAATGTTCTGGGGCCTGGGACTAGCTATGAAAAACATAGATGGAGTTTATATGGCCCAAAAATGTATCAAACATAATTGAGCAGTCAAACACAGACTAACACTAGAACATCTGTATATATAGCAGGAATAGAGAAAAAGGGAAAAGTTATCTGATCCCATGGGGTTGGTAAAGCGTATTCACCTGCCTTTTTTTTTTTTTTTTTCCGTCTAATAAATTGTTCATCCTACAGAACCAATGGATACACTTGGACCAGATTTTATGTTCGGAATGTTTTCTAAGTTGCAGTTTGCATCTAGTCTCTTGCTGTGTGGATTTGTTGAAATATAAACTGACTCAGTGCTGGCTTGATTAGATTGATAAGTTGCTCTCAACATTTCACCAATGGGAACAAATGATTTCTGACAATGGAGAGAAACGTCATATCTCTAAGGAGCTTCTTGCTGGTTGCGAGAGCATCGAGTGGCAGGTATGGATTTACATTTGATCCGTTGGAGGTATTGGATTTTGCTTTTGGTCACTGATTGATCATACACCTTTGGACTGGTTGACATGCAAAGTTCGCTTCCATATCATTTAGATGCATTTATTTGTGTGATGCCATTTCTGCACTCTATTTTTACTTTTCACCGTATAACTTATTACATTAGATTGCAAGTGCCCACTGAATGCCATTATTTTAAACAGTGTCTATGTCTCGACATCACCATCACAACAACGATAAAATTGCTGCATTAACAATGGCGATAATAATAGTCCTTAACTAGTTATTTTACGTTGTCTTGGATTTGTATTGTATATCAAAGTGAAAAGGAATTTGATTTGCAGAAATTTATCTATGGCTTTCAAAATTACTAATTAATAGGGTGTAGCCTGTTTTGTCAATACTAAAAATTGGTTTTCCTGATAGGAAGGTGGATGAATTGGACAAAACAATTGCACTTGCAGCTAGAGATCCTTCTTGGTATGGTATTGACGAGGCAGAGCTTGACAAACGGAGAAGATGGACTGCTAATGCTCGTATGCAGGTATCAGCTATAAACCACTCTTTTTATTATACTTGATTACTTTAAAAGCATGTTTAATTGAGCTTAGAAAAGTAGAAGTTACTTCTAAGTGACTTTCTCTTTCCACACATGTTTGGATATGGTACTTGTTAAAAAAAGTTACTAAATTCCATTTTGACCAATAAAGAATTTTAACACTTATTTACTTACAAGTAAACCCTTTAAGCTTAGCCAAACATGCTCCAAGGTGTTGTATAAGAACTGGTACGTTTTTTGAGTATCATTGTTTTGATGTGCAAAGTGAACCAGACCGTGTATTGCAATTATGTTTTTCGGTTTCCCAAGTTTCAAGACGTCTAAGGGATCATTATGATAAATAGGTTGGAAACATGAAAAAACCTGTAATGACTGGGAAGCAGTCAAATGGCACAAGCACTTCTAGTGTTAATGGAATGCGGCATGAACTAATGAGACTGCCAGATTCTCATCAGAATGACAAATCGAACCAGTATGCTGCACCAGATAATGATGATTTCATATCCTCGGAATCAGACAGACAGCTACTTCTCATAAGGTGATATTGTTGTTCAAGACCTTCCCTTTCTTTTTATCTGTTATACACCTGAACATAGAGCGTGTTCGGCTAAAAATTAGTGGCAGACTCATCTTATTTTTTTCTTCTAATGTTATATCATCCCGGCCTTACTACTTGCCGTTAATTTTAAAATTATGACCCTTTTGTTAGAAGCTTATATTATAGGGACCTAATTGATTGTTTACTATAGTTTAGATACCCGTTTTGCAATTTGCAAAAAATTGCAATTTCATTCCCCGTAGATACCCAAAAAATCGCTAATATAAAGGAAGTAATATTCATTCCTTTTATGTCCATGTATATACCTGTGTGTGTGTATAGATAATGAGGAAGAACCTAGAGTATTCATATAAATTTTAGGAAAAGGGATATGAAGGTGCTTAATTGATTTGGGTGATTTATGGTATAATATAAATTGTGTTTTGACTCTTTAAGTGAATATGATACCAAATAGAGACCCACCACATTTATAGGGTATACAGAGGAGTTCGTCACTTTGCACCTTCACTCCCCTGGCACCAGCTCAGTAGATTTGGATGCGTATTAAATAGCGCTACTGATTTGTCAAGTAGAATTATCCTTTCAGGTGTTTCAATTTTTCTGATTTTGATTCGAACGCAGGCGGCAGGATGAAGAATTGGACGAACTCAGTGCCAGTGTCCAAATAATTGGAGGTGTTGGGCTCACTATACATGAAGAACTGACTGCACAGGTAATTGTTATCTTAAGCACCACATATATTTAAAAGAGATATGATCTACTAAGCAAAGATGACATGACACAGCAATCTATTGCTGGATAACGAATTTAATTCAAATATTGACACCAACTGTAGATTATCTACCAATGGATTGATGGGCCATGTTATCGATACTTAACGTAAGTTAAGCTCCGGCGTTTAGTAAATCATTTCTCTGTGTTAACATATCTTGGCAGTTGCATTTGTGACTTACAAGTTTAGTAGTACTTATCTTATGTTGAATTTTCTTTGAGATCCTCCCAACTTGGAATTTATGCTTAAAATGAAAGCTATACAATGTCTCAGGAAAAAATTATAGGTGAATTGGGTACAGAGATAGATAGTACAGCAACTCGTCTCGATTTTGTTCAGGTGATTATCTTCCCTTTGTGATAGCCACGATTTCTCTTCAAATGTTCCATCTGATAAGTGAAAATGTTTATTAGCAATCACATTGTTATTTAAACTGAACATCTGTGCAGAAAAAGGTTGCGATGGTAATGAAGAAGGCCGGTGCCAAGGGTCAAATTATGATGATTTTATTTTTATTAGTTTTGTTTATTGTTCTTTTCGTGCTCGTCTTCTTCACATAGGCTAAGAGAGCAGCAACCTGGAAATCGAATTATAGATGGTTTTGAGTAGTAGAATAAACTGGATGTGTTTTTAGCTGTGCGATGTATTGTTTGTGGATTTAAGTTTTGGTAAAAGATAATTATTTTGGCACAAATGATTGATTATTCTTGTATTCATAAAATGTGATTGGACTCAAATAGGACTATTTTTTAGTACTATTCAGCACGCTTCTACCTTACCAGATTAGCCGCCAAGGTATGATCAAGAAGCCAACAATAGGCAGATTTATACCATGTTTGGCTTAGCTTAAAGCACACAAAGGAAGCCAAATCTTTGTGGCTTTTCTTAATCGGGTGATGACACTGTAAAAAAAAAAAAAAAAGTTGCTTTTCTTGTAGAAGCAGAGCCAAACACGCTTTTAATGGCGAGTACTTAAGCTCTTGCTGATTTATGACTATTCACAATCTGAATTTGTTGAATATAACATAGCTCCAAAGAAAGATGTTACAGTTAGAGTGCCCAACTTCAAGAATGCTCTCTTACGAGTTCAACAAGGAAGCCAATGAAATTATGGCTGACCAGAGATTATTCTAACAGCACTAAGACGGGAAATCAACGACTAATAAATATAGCGAGTGAGATCATATTTTTTCTCGAATCATTCATATATGTATAGTACTATAGTAGTATGGTTCATTTGGTTCTTCCGAGCGTTGTTGAGAAAATTGTCACTCATTTGGTAAAACAAGATGAACACAAGTTTAGTCGGTAAAAATTCCCAATGGCTTAAAGTTTGGTGATTATTGGGAACAATATTGTAAGGTACGTTGATCATTGAGATTTTTAACCCGACTTTAGAAGATCGGGATATTATCAAATATATTAGCATAACTGCCATGTAAAAAGCAGGCCGAATAAAGAACACAATTTATCATTTCATAAGCGATTCAATTTGACAACAACATCATACACCCCAAACGTACAAGAATTTTAATTTTATAATTCACAAAATCTTAGCACCCTTGGACTTTGTGACCCCCAAAAAAGAATTTAGCTAATCGACACACAACCTCAACTCTCTATTATTTTTTAATCGTTGTTTTCATCTAAAAAATTATGTTATCGCGCTTTAAAATAAAAGAGAAAATGTTGCATTGATGTGTTTATTATTTTTTTGCTTATTTACAAATATGAGAGATGAAGTAATTTTTTTTTACGGCTTTTTAACAAAACTTTTGAATGAAAAATAACACTCGTGGTTCGACCCGTTTGCCTGAAGCCCAATGGACTTAAAAATTAAGGGAAATTATAAAAAATCAGATATTTAAAGATTACTTTTTAAAAGGGGAAAAATTCATTTTTTCTATTTTACTTTACACTATTTCAAAAATAACAAAACAACTTTCACATTTCAAAAATCAGATATTTTGACATATACACACACTACATATATAATTAATTCACCCCCATCTCCACCACTCCTACCGCTCCGGTGACCGCTCCGACGACTATTCCGACGAATTCTCCGACGACCGTTCCGATTCCGACGATTTCTCCGGCGACCGTTCCGGCAACTAGTCCGATTCTGGTGATCGTTTCCGCGCGACTGCTCCAATTCTGACGACTCAGGTCACAGGTCACAGCCCAGGTCATAAGTCATAGTCTAGGTCACAACTCAGGTCACAAGTCACAGCTCAGGTCACAACCAGGATTTTGTTTATAGTCATGGGTTATTTTCAAATGATCACAGCACATGTTACAAAATATTTTTGCACATGGCACATATTAATTTTTAGTCACAAATTGTCAAATTTAAAGGTTACGGTCAATCCATTATGCGGTCCCAGTTGGTCACAAAACACAACACAGATCGGAGC
>CAIGRT010139466.1:0-36634 GCA_903798405.1 Fraxinus platypoda
ATCGTGTCTCTAAATGAAGAAAACAGAGTGGACAACGAACACAATAGGATCAAGGCCAAATCTTCTTCATCATACTATACTTCCAAAGTTTCAAAATCGGTGAAGATCTCTTTAAATACAGCAGGTGATCTTCCAATGATCCTCCTTCTACCATTCGATGAGAGTATAATCGTCGTTTGAGGTTCAACTTGCTTGTCAGACAAAAGTCATGCACAATTGTTCTAATTTCAACCATAGAGCAGCTACTGAAACCTCTTTCAACACGTCCTGAAGAATAGTATTTAATAGATAAAGATGAATGTGAGAAAATGCCTTCTTATTTTCCATAATTTCTCCACCGCAATCAAAGTTGCGGGCATCTTGTCAATTCCCAGCAACGCATCATCCAAATCTAGTTGTGCGAGTACTGCACGCATCTTAACATGCTATAGCAAAAATCTAGTGCTCCGATCTAAAAGCGGAATGTCATACTTCATGAAAAAAAAACCTCGAACAAATCAAACCATACGCTCTTGCGGAACTGCTGAACCTGGCGCTCTGATACTACTTGTTATGAAACAACCAAAATATCTCCTGTTAGAAGAAATATTAATATGCCCGGATCGCTGTTGCAATGTTGAAAATACAAGAATTATGTATTGTTTGAATACCACTTGATGAAACCAACCACCGGGATGAATTGTTGAAATTATATGACAAATAATGAAGTATTAGATCAAGCAAAAGAATAATAAAGACAAAAAATATGGAAAATGAATTAAGAGATTTTATTGACTCAAGAATAATGGAGAAGAGAGAAATTTACAATGGATACTACAATTCTAGTAATCTATTTTCTCACACTTATAAAATTGTATAGAAGAGCCTAATATTTATATGGATCACGTAGGGGACGTCCAAACCCTCATAGTAGAGTTGTTGAAGAAGTAGAATGCCAAAAAACCTAGTCCAAAACGAAAAAGGAGAGAAAAACGCGGAAAACCCGAAGCAGATCAAGTGGGCGCCGCGGCGCCAGGCGTTCTGCCCCGAAATTTTTTTTTTTTTAATTATTTTCTCCATTCTGAACTCTTCTTCAAGTCCAATACCAATTTTCAACTTTCAATGGACTTCCAAAATAGAACTTCAACTTGATATAGGACTCCAATAGTATTCCAAACATGAATTCTCATTGATGTGCACTTCAATTAGAATTTTCAATACTTCAAACAAGGAATTCGGGTCACACCCAAATTCTAATATAATGGTTTACATATGATATAGTAAGATATTATTGGGTTGGAATTTCAGCAAAATATTAAATAAAAAAATATTCTCTTTTTGGCAACCTCTTATTCCACCAAGGATATGCAACCAAAAAGCTACATAAGCAATCAGTTGTTTCAAATGCATGTTTTGTCGAGAGATATTGTGCTTGCATCATTATTTGTACGCTCAATACTTAAGTTGTAAAATTTGTATTATACGTTAAATTTTAACAATTTTGAACTGAACAGCCGACAAATTATATCATGTTCGCTCTTCTTGAATGACATTAGTTCAACTCCATTGATAAAATGCTATGAAACAGACAGGTATTCAAGTTTTGAGTGCTTTTTCAAAAGGCCAAAATCATTTCCATTTCAGAAAAAAATGGCAAGTTTTAATAGAATAGAAATCATCATCAATTGAAGTAAAAAGTATCCATATTCAATATATTGGGACACAGTTTGATTCGTGAAATCAAAGAAGTCTATTGCCATTAATGGTAGGGGAGATTTTGGTGGAACCGGTTTTACATTATCTTGAAAGAGTATGTGGATTGGACAAAGATTGCTTAAATTTCACTTTAATTTTTAAGGAGATTTAGCCTCCTTTTAATCGAAATTAAAATCTAGATTTCAATCTAAGTCAAAGTAATTATTTAATTTTAATCATATATTTTATGGGTCCCGCAACTTTTCACACATTTCATTAATTTCTATGAAAATTTACTATAAATCTTATTTTAATTTCCACCAAACAAAGGCTTAACGTAATTTTTTATGAAATTTACATCTTCAGCATACAAATAATAGGTTTCAATTTTAATTTGAAGGGTGTTATTGTTTAATACTCATCTTAAATTGTGGAGATTCTACGAAGATTGAGTATTGAGCTTGTTACCTATTCATTGTTTTAAAATATATAAAATAGATTGTTTAAAATTATTTTAAAAAATATTTTTTTAATGATAAAATAATAATAGTTATTTTATTATTATCTTTTTATACAATTTATTATTTTATCCATCAAAAAATAAATATTTATATTTATGGTGCATGTTATAATATAAATTTAAAATTCAAGTATAAAAACTTGAAGAGAACATTTCACTAGTCCTATAATCAGTAATATCTATTTTATGAATTATTTGTTATATATCGAAAAAAAATTATTTTAATAAATGTTTTTTTTTTTAACTGAAAAAGATTCATTTTTGAAAAAGAAGATATATATGCTGTAATTGAAATTTTACAACACAACCTGACAGCATTTGAGCTTTTAAATTCCTTTTTCGTCCATGAAAAATTGAGACCTAAAAAAAAAAAAAAAAAAATCAATTCAGTATGAATTTGGACCAAAATTAAAATAAGGCATTACATGATTCTTTCTTTAGGTTTATTCTTTTCATGTTAGAAGATAGATCGAATTGAAATTCAATGATAATGAGCATGATCAACTATCATGGTCCACAACTTGGATGAATAATAACTACACAAAATTTTAACTTACCTATGAACTTTAAATAATAATTCAACATATATGGACGGTGGAAATATTAGTGAAAAGCTTTTAATGTTTTGCTTAGGTTATATATTTTTAGAAATTCTTGAGTCTAAGAGTTAAGAATAAATATTCTTCTTTACAAAGAGATAGAATAATAAAACAGATTATATTTGTCGAAAAGTGTAAAATCGTATAGATGTGAACATCATTGTGTATCTTGTTTAATTGAATTGCTCTTTCCTAATTCCTATACCAAGCTTTAGTAGATGTTTCGTCAAATATTCCTTGATCATTTCGTCCAAGCAGAGGTTTCTTCTAATTTTTTGAACTTTTCTAGAATACTCTTTTTATCAATCAATATTTAACAACAATGACATTCACAAATGGCACATGATATATGCTCACGCACACGTATTTTCTTAAAAAGTTGGAGGCTAATATAGGTATTTAATTGTTTGTTTCCAAAACTTTCAATTTTTTTTTTTTCTTTAGGTTCTAAAATTTTAAATATGACCTAGCAATATTTGTTTTTAATATTTTCTCATTTACCAATTTTTTTCGTGGAAATTGACAGATATCTACGTTTATAGTATTCAATGATCAATATGTATATATGCTAAACATGTACTCAAGAATACACACTCAAGTACACGCTAATCACTACGTATACTAATATGGTATATTATATACACTCAATAATATTGACGTCAAAATTCCTTTAATTGTGAGTTCAAGCAAAATGCCAAGTGTTCATGAACTTCCAAAATGTCAATCGTACTAGTATTGATTAGTCCCCATTAGGAAAATTTAAACATGTGATATGTTACCCATTATTAAAAACAAGATTTCATTGGCCACACAATAATAAGATTGAAAAGATAGATTTGAAAGAATGGACACAATATTTTCTCTAACACTAATTAAATTGAGTACATTGTACACTGCAAAACTATGTCTAATAATTGTTAAAATGATTAATTCTAAGATTAAAATGTTGTCGCAGAAATGGGAACAAGATAAGAAAAAACTGTAATTTTATATGGGAAAATAATATTGATTTTTGTAATGTCATATGTTTTGTCAGGGAAATTGAATTTGTGTCCCAACACTCCTCGAAATCCTCATTCTCCACTTCATCATTGGCTGATATTGGAGACAAACAAGGTGTAGTGCTAATTTTCCTTTTAACAGTTACTGCATTTAATAAATTAAGCCATTGTTTGATCCCATTATTTTCAAAATACATTTTTTTCTTCTTTTCAAACGTACATTTTTCAATAAAATAACATTACATACAAATTCAAAACTGTTTTTAAAATACACATTCTCTATCAATTTACTATTCCAAAATGTATTCTTGTCAAAAAAGAGGACTCAAACAGGCGCTAAATTATTATACTAAGAAGAAGAGTAACTAGATGTCGAGCTTACATTATTCAAAACGTGTAAAAGTTTGATGTTAATCCAATTCTCAACTCGTGTAAGTAAACTGAATTGACAGAAGCATGTGATAGCTCGCAAAGACACTGTCTATCATGAATTTGATAAGATGTCTGTTAAGTCTAAAATTGTAATCGGCAATTTTCTAAGTTAGAATTATATTTCAGTTGAACTGTTTTAGGAATTAATCGAGTTTTTTTTATCAAAATCAAAATAGGTTTTAGTAAAGTCCAAGTTATTGTAAAAATAGTTTAAGGTTGATAGAGTAAAAAAAAAAAAAAAAAGTCAAAGAAATCCAAGAAGATCAAGATTCGGATTTGAAGATGTTGATATCAAGGAGGACACTTTTTCGCTAGCCTACCGCCCAGCGGGTGCTGGAGCGCCAAAAGCAGTGAGTTCGCTGCTCGCCTAGAGCTCGAACGGCAAGCATGTCGCTGGCCTAGCGATTGAGCGACAGTTTGACTGCCAGAATCTCTGTTTGATTTAAATACGTATTTTCTTAACCCTTTTCATCCCAAACACTTTCCCTTATATATATATCTAACCCCATGAATGCCCCAAAGTGTGTTAAATCATAATTATTCTATAGAGACCATTCCTTTGAAAATCCAAAATATTAATTGATTTCTAGATTCAATCACCATTAATTATTTGATCCATAAATTCAACCAAACATTATTTTGTTGATCAAGCTAGATATTTCTGCACTAACCACATATCAAAACACAGAAGTTCATTGATCATACATCAAACCTACCTTTGCCAATTAGCGTTCATAGTTCTGAAGTTTTGAGAAGAGAAGCTTGGAATTCCAGTGCTAAAGAACAAGGTTCATTCTTGGAGGTCCACAAGAATCTTTCTTAAGTCTATGGATGAGCGGGTTTGGATGAATGTTCAGATTTGTTGGATTGTCCCTACTACTACTGTTGCAGGTGTAGTTAGCCCTATCGATATTTCTACTTGGTCTAAAGCTAATTTGGATTAGTGTAATTGGAATAGTAAAGGGCTTCATGTCCTATTTATAGCTATGTCACCTGAAGAGTTTAGGCGTGTGTTGATGTGTGAGACTGGTAAAGAAGTTTGAGATATTTTAGATACCACACATGAGATAACCAAGGCCATTAAGAACTCTAGATTGCATATGTTGACTACTTAATTTGAAGAAATTAGGATGAAATATGATAAGTCTTTGATGATTTCAACGCTAAATTAAGGGATGTAGTCAACTTTAGCTTTAAATTAGGTGAGTGAATTCCTGAGGCTAAGATAGTGAGAAACATTATGAGATCCCTACTTGAGAAATGTAGACCTATTGAAAAAACTAAGGACTAATGAACTTAGCCTACCTCAGTCTAAGAGAGACAAATCGATAGCACTCAAAACAGTTAGGAAAGCTGAGTGTGACACTACTGATGATGAAAAACTTAAGGATGAGGATCTTGCCTACCTTACTAGAAAATTTAAGAATTTTCTTAAGAATAATAAGAGACCTACCAAGAGATTTAAATGTGACTCTAGAACGTCTAGGAAAGATAATCAAGAAAAGAGTAATACTAGAGATTCTTGGAAGATGTCTGTTAGGTGTCAGAGTATCGGGGTATTGGTCATGTTAAATATGAGTGTCTTCATTATAAAAAAATCCTAGGTAAGACTATGAGTGCTACTCTACTGATGATGAGTCTAGCTCGGATAATCAAAGTGAGAAGTCCACTCCTCATGAGACAGTGAATTATATAGCATTCACGTCTATTGTTAAGAGTGTGTCATTTAAGGATTTAGGGAAATTGGCACTTCACATGAAGGGTCAGAAGATGAGCGTGACATTTATGAGGCATTCAATGAGTTGTTTAAGGATTGTCTTAAGTTGAAAAACGTCAATACTGCTGCCTTTAAGAAGCTACATAAGCTTGAGCTAGAGAGAGAGACTTATATATGACCTTCAGGAGTCTACTGAAAACCTTAATAAGTTAAGACTAGTCAATAAGAACTTAGAGACTAAAGTTAAAACCCCAACAAGTGACCTTGAGAAGTTCAATACTCAACTCCATTCCTTCTTGAGTGGATCTCAGAAACTTGACAATCTTTTAAGGTTGAACAAGTCTGTTGGGAATAAGAGAGGACTAGGATATAAGCAGACTGATCATAATACTATCAATACTTCCAAGACCACTTTTATCCTTGCCACCAACCAACCTAGGTATGTTGCAAATCCTAAACTAAAGAACAAGGGTATCATAGGACAGAGGACTACTAGACATCGTAGGACCAAATCGCCCAAAAATCAATATCATCAACCACGTAGATTTGGACCTAGGTTTATTCCTACGTGTCACAATTGTGGTGAGTTAGGACACACGAGATCTAGGTTTCACAAACTTTTAAATAGGAATAGAAGTCAGAATATATTTAGTCGGGTTAACTTCCTTACTAATTAGGTTAGTCACTTGATTGAGCTGATGACATAATTGACCGAATTAATTCTGCTTCTAAGAAAGTCTGGATTAAGAAGAGTGATATGAGAGATTATGAATCTGATCACGGTGTTCTTGAAGGTAAGAGCATTGGTGTACCTCATTAATTAGATACTTAGGTGCATGCATCTGTATTATTCATAATTGCTATATAGTCATACATGCACTTACTTTCATTGTATATTAGGAGTTCCTTTTTGTTTTATTCTTTATTATAAAAATTTTGAAAAAGAAAAGGGATTTTTATTTTTTGGACATGTTATTTTGTGAACAAATATTAGTAAAGTTCTTGTATGGTAAACTAAATTTCCATGAATTTATTTAGAAGTATTTGGAGTAATTGGTATAGGATATTAAATGTATCTTATGCACTGCATACATTAGACTCTTGTGAGTAGGTTTTGATCGCGTGTTTGAGATTTGGGATGGTGGTCATCAGTGTAGTGAATTGACTTTAAATAGGGATAGACCTTTAACAAGTTGACCTAGCTTTTGTATATTCTCCATAAAGAAAAGAGTATTGCACTTCAAAATGATTTGAGTTATTTGATTAGAATAAGTGAGATACATCTTATTCTTGTCTTCGTAGCCTTCTTGACTTGAGGAGATAAGTCTGCACATAAGATAGGAAAAAATGAGAGAAAATAATTATATATATGTGCTTATCGATAGGGAGGGAAAGAAAAGTTATACAAAGAAAAAATTATTATGAGTTTTTCATTTAAAAGGTCCTAGTAGCACTGGTTTGACTTCATACTTTGAGGAATACATTCATTCACTAGTGATTCTTTGTATATCCTTTCTCATTGATTTAAAGTTTTGAGACTTGTTTACAGGAGTTTCGTGGCACTTTTCACACATGTGCAGCTTATACAATTTACTCTATTTAGGTTTAATATAAGTTATGTGGGAAAAGTTTGTTATTTATGAATTATACTTGTATTAGTAAGAAAATAACTATTCATGATGATATATTTAAAAATCTATGAAAAAAATAATAAAAATAGTATCTCAAAATGGAATTTTTTTTCTCTTCACATGTTTTGCATAATTTTACATAGTTATACATGTGCATATTTTTTTTACTCTTTCCTCTATGTACTTTTCATGATTATTACTGATTTTTCCTTTGTTATTTGTGAGAAAAGAGGGAGAGATTAGTATTTATTTTAGGGAATTCATATACGAGTTAGGGAGAGAACTATATGAGTTAGGGGAAGAATTTTTAAAAATTGAAATTGGGAGTCATATGGATATTTCTGTTGGAATTTTATGGTTTATTTCTAAGTTTGTAATTCACATGATATTGCTTCGATGCTAAGCATGTTTTATTATATTGTTTTATATAATTTAGGCATATGGTTTTGTTAATTGTCAATTCCTCTTGCTTTTGACGTAGTAGTTTTGTTTCCACGTGTTTCAGAAAACACGTTGACAAGTTGTTGAACAAAAAATTGGAAATTGAGTCCATTGGGTAGATTGTAATGAACTTTTGACTTTGAAATAAATGATTTTGTCACGAAATGTCAAATGGGTAGCTTTTTAAGTCTAAAATTGTAATTGGCAATTTTCAAAGTCAAAGCCATATTTTAGTTGAATTGTATTAGGAATTAATCGAGATATAATCAAAGTCAAAATGGGTTTTGTAAAGTCCAAGTTATTGTGAAAATAGTTTGGGGTTGATAGAGTTCAAAGGGTAATCTAAGAAGAAGATCAAGATTTGGATGGAAGAAGTTGATATCAAGAAAGAAGCTATCTCGCTAGCTTACCAGCCTAGCAGTGACCTAGCTACCCGCCTAGTGCGGCTTAGCGCTCGTGTGGCAGTTCAAGCGTATTTTCTTAACCCTTTTCATCTTAAACAATTTCCCTATATATATCTAACCCCATGAACGTCCCAAAGTGTGTTGGATCATAATTATTTCGTAGAGATCATTCATTTGAAGATCCAAAACATTCCATGGTTTCTAGATTCAACCACCATTGATTATTTGATTCATAAATTCAACCAAACATTGTTTTGTTGATCGAGCTACACACTTCCAGATCCAACCACAGATGAAAACACATAAGACTATTGATTAAACATCAAACCTACCATCCCCAATTAGCCTTTAGTGTTCGAAAGTTTTGGGAAAAGGCGCTTAGAGTTCCGGCACTGAAGAACGAAGTTAATTCTTGGAGGTCCACGGGGATAAAAGATACTAGGATCGGGAGTTTGTGTGAGGAGTACGCAATCCTATATGGCCAAAGTGATTTCAAGAAGAAAGTCAGTGATAAGTGTAAATTGGAGTATTTGTTAGTGATTTGGATGAATTATAGCTTAGTTATGTTTGTTAAGTTGAACTCAATACAAATGGTGGAATTAGAATAAATGAACGAGGCAAAAACAAAAAAAATCCAAAGTTTGGGATCCAAAGTATAAACATTCAACATAAATTGATGATTGAAGATCACATATGATCAATTGGATGCAATTGGAGGTCAAATGAGTGAAATATAGTTGAAGTATCACAAATCAATTTCCAGGCGAATAAGTTATGTTCCGAATTTTTAGCCCCAACTTTAGACTCATTTTTTAGATAGCAAACATTCGAATTGGAAATATTGTATTTCTAGAAAAAATGTATCCCTTTGAGTTATCTTTCCAACGCATTTTGAATCGTTTCAATCAAATATCGTAAGAGAAAGTTATGACTAAAGTACTGAAAACTGTACATGGACAAATCGGTGCACTTGAGGACATTTCATGGCACGTGCAATACCCTATTTTTACCAACCCGAGATCCATTTGGCACAATGGAGCGCGAACGGTAGTTATGTCGGTGCGCACTCGGGGACAATTCTTACAGATGAATTAACAGTTTCTTTTCATGATTCAACTCTTTTGGAATCCAAATTGGATGCGATTTTAACCAATTTTCTGGCTCTTATAAATATACCTCTCATACATCATTCATACACATATTACATCGAAAACTTCTTCCCCGTCCATTTATATGATTATTTATGTTTTAAGACATTGATGACAATATCTACTTTAGGTTTGAGGGTGGAAAAATATTGATTTTTGCTTTTTGTGTAACAATTGTTTTAGTAAATATGAGAGAAATACAAAAAAAATCGAAAATTTTGAAAAATTTTGAAAAAATATTTTTTGTTCTATATTGTGTGCTTCTGTGGGTTAGATAGTCTTGTCGAAAATGATGAATATATTTGAGGTTATGTGTTAATTTATGAAATTTGAATAGGTTACATGCTTAGATTAATTGATATTTAACCATACAAACCTTGATATTAAATACGCAATTGCATTAACTTTGATATTATGAAATAATAAGTTGATTATATGATTGATATGTTGAAATAGTAGAACGTAGATGCTATACCCAAACCATGCTTCATTCTGCATCCTTAACCAAATGTAGAATAATTTGGAGTGGTTGAACTATTGTATGAAGATATGGATATGAATGTGGATTTCATATGTGTAAATTCTTGTGTGGATTACCTAGAACCAATAAGATGAAAATTAGATTTTTAGATATCCTTACAGACTTAATCACTCGCGTCATAAAAGTTACGAATAAACATTTCACCATGATATAGCTTTTTTCTCTCTTATATATTTTTTTCATGATTAGTGCAATGCCACTCATTAAACATTCATTCTAAAAAATCGACTCCTAACTTAACATTTTTAGCTAATTTTGATTTTATTGGCTTTAGGCAATCCACACAAGAATTTACACATATGAAATCCACGTTCATATCCATATCTTCATACAATAGTTCAACCACCCCAAACTATTCTAAATTTGGTTAATGATGCATAATGAAGTATGGTTTGGATGTAGCATCTACGTTCTACTATTTCAACCTATCAAGCATTTGATTCAACTTATTACTTCATAATATCAGACTTAATGCAAGTGCATATTTAATATCAAGTTTGTATGGTTAAATATCAATTAATCTAAGCATGCAACCTATTCAAATTTCATAAATTAACACATAACCTCAAATATATTCATAATTGTTGACGATACTATCTAACCCATAGAAGCACACAATATAGAGCAAAAAATATTTTTCCAAATATTTTTTTCTTTTTTTTCGAATTTTTCGTATTTTTCTCATATTTACTAGAGCAATTGTTACACAAAAAGTAAAATTCAATATTTTTTCACCCTCAAACTTAAAGTAGATATTGTCCTCATTGTCTTCAAACATAAGTAAGCATATAAATGGGCGGGGAAGAAGTTTTCGCTGTAATATGAGTATTATTGATGTATGACAGGTGTATTTATAAGAGCCAGAAAATAGGTTAAAATGACGTCCAATTTGGGTTCCAAAATAGTTTGAATCGTGAAAAGAAATTGCTGATTCATCTATGAAAATAGCCCCCGAGCGCACACCGACATAATTACCATTCGTGCTCCGTTGTGGTCATTTAGAAAGGTTAATGGAGATAAGTCTATACATAAGATAAAAAAAAAAATTGCGCATTTATGTACTACATGCTTTGATTAAATCTCAAACACTTATTTGAGAGAATTAGATATCTGACAATGAATTATTAACTTAGTTGAGTTTTGGAGGTTGAAGCAATCAAAATTTGAAAAATCTTTATTTGTTGAAGTATTGACTTGCAATTAGTGAGATCTATCTAAACTATAAAAGGTGAGGAGTTAGTATAAAGATTCTATCTTAGATCATACATTGAAAAAAGAGTGAAAAGAACAAGTTTGGGCTATGTGAATTTTACGAGTGATGAAAGTAGATATTTGATTACCAAGGGTCGGGAAATGGATCAACTTGTGAATTCATTAATGTCTATTTTGCATTGGATAAGTGGATATTGATTTTCGTATTGTACCCTTGAAGTTGTTTATGATTTAATACAATGATTCCAACCTTAAGACAAACGATAGGTTATTTAACCAAAACCTTTTAAATGTTTGTTTGTAAAGTGTATTTTGTACACTTATCTAGACAATTAAATTGGGGTATTTGCTAGTGATTGAATGGGTTATAGCTTATTTATGTGGTAATTATGTTTGTTAGCTTGAATTCAATGCAAATTGGTGGAATTGGAAGAAATGAACGAAAAACAGACAAAACGAAAGAAATCTAAAGTTTGGGGACCGAAATGTAAATATTCAATAGTGGGTTTGGACCATAAAATGATGATTTAAGATCACATATGATCAATTGGATGCAATTGAAGGTTAAATGAGTGAAATATAGTTGAAATATTTTCACAAATCAATTTCCAATCGAAAAAGTTATGTTCTAGATTTTTAGCCTTAACTTGAGATCCATTTCTCGGATAGCAAACGTTCAAATTGGAAAAGTCTTATTTCAAGAAGAATTGTATCCCTTTGAGATATATTTCTAATACATTTCGAATCACCACAATTCAATGTTGAGGGAGAAAGTTATGATCAAAATATCGAAAGCTACTTAGGGACGAACTGGCGCGAACTGGTTTGCGCGGGCAATACATAGCTTGCAGTACCCTATGTTCACCAACCCAAGAGCCATATGTCTCAATGGTGTGCACACGGTAGTTATACCAATGCATGCGGGCTATTTTTGAAGATGAATGAGTAGTTTCCTTTTGCGATTCAAACTCTTTTGGAACCCAAATTGGACACGATTTTAACCTATTTTCTGGCTCTTATGAATACAAAACAAGGGCTACAACATAATACATCTCTCCTACATCATTCATACACATATTACATCCATAATTTCATCAATTCATACACGAAAAGAGATGCAAATTCATAATATTGCGAGATAAAATCAAGGTACAAGTGCAAGAACTAAATCAAATGAAGAATTCATCCGATTTCTGGACAAATAATTGAAGAAACAATTGAATGTTCATCAATATTTCAATGAAGAAATTCAAGAATATCAAGATTATTCTTCGTTATTCATCAAATTCATAATCCAAGTGATGTTCTATAGAATTAATATATTTTCTTGTACTTTTCATACGTTAGACTAAATTTATAATTGCTAGAATGTAGATGAACCCTTGTTATGAAGTTTGTAATATAAAATAAGTATTTTGACTCCAATATGCGTGAATTGATGGATTTTTGTTATTGGGTTTTAATACTTTTCAATTCTTTGATCACCAATTGTTTTGAATGTGAGTTTTATTGATTTCGAGAGAAATAATAAAATAGATAGAACTTATAACAATCATTGTAAAGTCCGATAGGGGATACAGATATACCGCTATTCTTTGCATGATTTTATAGACGTTCGAGCGTTTTTAATGCGTGTTTTCATGTTCGCATATTTCATAGAGATATATGAAGGTAACATGAAGGGATATATTTAATTGATATCGAGAGATTTTTTAATTAACTTAGGAACATTGATCAACATGAATAAGTACATATTCTCGTGATATTTAATTGTATTAGAAATGGATTAACAAGGAGGATTCGAAATCTTAGCATTCATCTCCCATATTTGACAAAAACCTTCATAATTGACTTAGTTAATATAATTAGATCATTTATTATAAATACTCAAACCAATATGGCTATTCAATTAAGGTTGAAATTAATTGACACTAGATTAAGTACATAGTCCTCCTTGTGAGTTCGATACTCTATTCACAATTTTGTTACTTGTTCATGATCCCGTTCACTTGTGGAAAATCAAACCATCAGTCAACGAGAACTAAGGGTTGGTCACAGTTGAACCATATTGTAAGTCTCATTATTTGTAATGGATTGTTGATCGGTAAAGTGCCTGGAGTTTTTTATTCTTTGTGAAGGGTTTTCTCCGTGATCATATCGGTGTTATTTATTACTTTCGATTTACAAATTGTGGTATTCAAATTTAGGATAAATTGACTTGATTATATTCGATAAAATTGAAACTTTCAATGTCGAAAGCGTATTGAACAAAAGGAACGTTAAATGTGAGAAAGTTTGCATTTGATGTGGAGCCCAACAAAAATTCTAGGAAGAATATCAATATACGATACAACTAATAGGAATCTTTAGGTTGGTGTGACATCTATTATAAATATAATTTATATATCATGTAGCTGGGTTCATCGATCGTCGTTTCTTTATTCTCCTTCAAGAAATGATTTCTTTTCTAGATTTTGGTGAGTATAAATTTTTTAGACACAGATTCCCTAATTCACACTTTTTGACGTGCCTAATTAGGCTTGACAAAACCAAAAACTTATGATACTTGACATGACTCACAATGACGATCGACATCCAGCTTGTTATTTCTAATTTTTTCATTTCCATTGTAAATAAAAAGTGTAAACGTATATCGTGAGACTCAACTTCTGGAATTAATGAAACAACGTTTTCCTCAAGTTGTACGGCATTTCTCCCACACCAAAAGTATGTCGGGCCCATGTGGACGTGGATGGCTATATATGAATTTACAATAATCTTCATATTTAACATTTGACTATACGAAACAAGAAACACTCAAAATTCTAATCTGCCTGGGATAAAATATTTTTTTAGAACATGAAGCATTAATTAAACACTCCACTGATGCACGTACTACATGTGGCTATATTTGACAGATACGATGGCCAAACAATTGAACCCAAATGAAAAATAACTAAACGGATGACTTAAATGCTCACATTGGTGAGAATCGACCAATATAAATTTGTTTGTTTCTTTTCTTGTTTGTTTGTGGTATTATTGGAACAAGATAATTGTAAGATGAAATAAAGCAATCACAAAAAAGAACAACTGGATTTTACTTGAAAATTCAAGATGGGAACTCGAGTGAGCGGAAATGCGATGACTTTTTTCCTTAGTCCATATTTGGACTCCTTCAAGACCTCTTAATCGAAACATCAATTCCCTTTCAATCAAAGCACCAATTCTTAGTAGAATTTTGGTCACAACTCAACAGTTCGTAATTGCTCTCGATATTGAGTTTGATTTTAAATTATTACAAGGACACCGCTTAAAAACACACGGATTTTGTTATTCATGCACAATCAACTATAAAGGACCTAAATGTGAATAAATTAATAATGAAGACAAATATAAAAAAACGTGTTTTGGATTGCAAATTAAACAAACAAATGATATTTTTCTTGGTGAATGGTCCACATGTTTGGGAATAAAAGGCCTCAAACCATTTAAGCAGTTGGACAAATAGTAGACTTTGGCTGTCCTCAATTAGTCCATATTTCAGTTTTCTCTAGGCCATGACATTAGGCAGAGAGGTCCAAACACATCCGACGCCAGCTATATATTCTTCCAAGAAAGCATGCATTTTCTTTGAATTTCACGTGTCATGTGGACCCTGTTTACAACATGCCCACCAAAATATGGAAGCTCTACGTACAATCTTGTATTCAATGCGGTCTTCTTTATTAGGGATCCATTTGGCATGATCAAAGAAAGCATGCATTTTCTTCGAATTTCACGTGTCATGTGGACCCTCGTTTACACCATGCCCACCAAAACATGGAAGTTCTACATACAAACTTGTATTCAATGCGGTCTTCTTTATTAAGGATCCATTTGGCATGATCCAAGAAAGCATGCATTTTTTCGAATTTCACGTGTCATGTGGACCCTCTTTACACCATGCCCACCAAAACATGGAAGCTCTACAAACAATCTTGTATTCAATGCGGTCTTCTTTATTAGGGATCCATTTGGCATGATCAAAGAAAGCATGCATTTTCTAAGAATTTCACGTGTCATGTGGACCGTCGTTTACACCATGCCCACCAAAACATGGAGGTTGTATGTACAATCTTGTATTCAATGCGGTCTTCTTTATTAAGGATCCATTTGACTTGATCCAAGAAAGCATGCATTTTCTCCGAATTTCACGTGTCATGTAGACCCTCATTTACACCATGCCCACCAATAAATGGAAGTTTTACGTACAATATTGCATTAATTGCAGTCTTCTTTATTAAGGATCCATTTGGCATGATTTTTGCTTAAACTTTTACTACTTTGTATAGAAGAGCTTTGTGAAGAAGTTATCTTAATTTTTGTTTGGGAACTAATTTCTAAAAGAGCATACTATACTGGAAGTGTTTTCAGAAGAAGGTATATAAAACCAACTTCCTCTAAAAACTCTTTTGATTATAATAAGCATTTTTATAAAATTAGTCAAGTTCAAAAGTAGTTTTTAGGTTTCAAAAACTTTTTTGATTGCTCAAAAGTTATGCTAAACAAGCTCTAATTAAAACTGTCACAAGCAGTGTTTTCTTTTGAACAATAATGGTTTTCAAATGAACACAATCTTCTAAAGAATAATGCTAGATGTACATTTTGGTTGACAAATTTTTTAACATTCCTTTATGTGGAAGAAATCTAGGCGGTGATGTGATGATTGTGGTTAAAATCAATGATGTAGAGCTATTCACATGGAAGAGTGTAAACTAGAGTAAAACCCATAATGTACATAGCATGGTTGTCTTCTAAAAATCCAAGTTCCGCATGACGAGACATGTAGATCCATAGTGTCATACTAATGTGATTAAAAACCATATGGCATGCTAACCAATTATGGGACATTAAAAGGACAACCTTAATTAACAGAGTGAATGAGGAGGGAGCCTTAAAGACAAGACAATTTTGTCTTATTAAGAAGGTGAAATCTATATGAAATCTTTCTTTCTTACCACTTTTTACTTCAAAAATTGGTAACAGAGAAGATAAATTGACTCTACAAGCCAAGCTTCTCTTTAAATTCCTCCCTTAATTTTTCAACCATGGCTCGCTCTCTATATATATCACAACTTCTTTATTCACTTACAGAACAAAATATAATAGAAACCTTAATTCACTTCTTCGATTCAACATGAGATATTCATCCATCTTCTTTGTGAAACAAAACAACATTCTTTCTATCATAAGCTTCACTATTTTTTCAATAAGCTGCATGGTTATAAAATTAAGGCTTTGTTCCTCCGCTGCCCCATCTTCACTTGAAGCACTCCAAGTCGACGGGCATTTCAGTTTCGTCCAAAATGAATTTGCAGCTAGAGATTTTGGCAATCAGTTTCACTTCCTACCTTCAGCAGTTCTACACCCCAAATCAGTATCTGATATAGCCACTACTATTAGACATGTTTGGCAAGTGGGACCCGGTTCCGAGCTGACTGTTGCGGTCAGAGGCCATGGCCACTCGGTACAAGGCCAAGCGCAAGCTCCACAAGGAATTGTAATCAACATGAAGTCACTGAAAGGGCAAGGTATGCAGGTCCACACGGGAAAATTTCCTCATGTGGATGTCTCTGCTGGTGAGTTGTGGATTGATATTCTGCAGGAATGCCTGAAATTCGGGTTAGCGCCAAAATCTTGGACAGATTACCTTCATCTAACAGTTGGTGGTACTTTGTCGAATGCTGGGATCAGTGGACAGGCATTTCGACATGGTCCTCAAATCAGCAACATCGACCAACTTGAGGTTGTCACAGGTTTGTTTCAGAAAAAGCTTAATTATGACATAGTGATAAACCACACTATTGAGTACATGATCAAGGGAAAGAGAGAATTTTCATAAACTGACATATAGAACTCACTGCAATAAGACTTGAACTCATGCCTTTCACGTGCTCTGGTACCATATTTAACCGTCAGCTCGTTTAGAAACTTAAGTTATTGTAAAAACTTAACTTTCTTTGTTTAAATCAACATCATTCATCCAATGAGGAAACCACCGAAGTACTTGTATTTTGATAATACTTGAAACTGAAATGCCAAAATGCAACACCAAACTATAAGTTCTTATATAATTATGAATTATCTACTAGTTCAAAAAATTATGAATTATCTACACAAATGTGAACTGAATTCGGTGCAGGAAAAGGAGAAGTGGTAATTTGTTCAGAGGAACAGAATGCTGACCTCTTCCATGGAGTTCTTGGTGGACTTGGCCAATTTGGTATTATAACTCGAGCTAAAATTCCCCTAGAGCCGGCACCCAAGATGGTAAACACTCGTCTAATATCTATTATAAGCTTTCTGAATAGTGGTTATATAATTTCATAGACTTATTCCAACTTTGATAGGTCAAATGGATCAGAGTGCTTTATTCGGATTTTGACACCTTTGCTAGAGACCAAGAACGTTTAATATCTGCAGAAAACACGTTTGATTATGTAGAAGGCCTTGTAATCGTTAACAAGACAGGTCTTATCCATAACTGGAGATCATCCTTCAACCCACAAGATCCAGCTAAAGCCAGTCGATTCATATCAGATCGAAGAACTCTCTTCTGCCTGGAATTGACAAAAAATTTCAATCCTGAGAACGCTGATAAAATAGAACAGGTGAGGGGCATTGTTGAAATGTTTCGTTTGAAAGATGCCCTATCGGGCAAGAACATTCATTTTCTGTTGAAGATCTGACACGTACAAAATGTCATAACTTGGATGGCAGCGAGAGATGAAACTAGGACCTTCGCCTTCATTGAACTGCCTCATCCATAAACTCAAACAGTTAAAAAAGAAATTAGCATGACTTTCCCATTTAGATGAATACTAATATTCAAATCTTTCCTCTCCATGCAGGAGATTGAGACATTATTATCAGAATTAAACTACATCGCTTCAACACTCTTCATGTCAGAAGTTCAATATATAGAATTTTTGGACAGGGTTCACTTGGCAGAGAGAAAACTAAGATCAAAAGGATTGTGGGATCTTCCACACCCATGGCTTAATCTACTTGTGCCAAAAAGCAAGATTCACAACTTTGCTGAAGTTGTTTTTGGCAACATTCTAAGGGACACAAATAACGGCCCAGTCCTCGTCTATCCAATGAACAAATATAGGTAACACTCTCATCTCAATACATTCGTTGAAAAATGGCATGTTTACTGAATTGGATTAGACTGTACTCGGTAATATTAATGTAGAATTGAAATCTTATATCTATTATACAGTCCAATTCAGTGTAGTATTGCTGATAAAGATGCCTTGAATCATCATAGATTTTGTTTTTTAACGCAACATTTATCAGGTGGAACAATAAAACTTCAGCTGTACTTCCAGAAGAAGACATTTTCTACATGGTGGCATTCCTTCCCCATGCAATTCCCTCATCTATGCAAAATGATGGGTTACAATACTTGATAAGTCTAAACAACAGAATTTTAGACTTCTGTAAAACGGCCCAATTGGGAGTAAAGCAATATCTTCCTTATTATACAACACAGGAAGAGTGGAAGGAACACTTTGGTCCACAGTGGGAAGTCTTTTTACGAAGGAAATCAGCTTATGATCCACTAGCAATTCTTGCTCCGGGGCAGAGAATATTTCACAAGGCGATATTTACTATATAACTTGGGCAAAATATTTATAAAAGATAGATTGATCTTACAACATATGTACAGTCAGTGTATATTCTAATTTTAATTTATAGACTAGTTAATTACATATTTCTTGAATGTTTATGGCAACTGCAAGTAAAAACACAAAACTTGGGAACACGTTGAAAGTCCAAAGAACATGATATGAATTAGACAACTCACACAAATTTTATCTCCAAAGCATGTGAAATGTTACAAAATATGGGACATGGCAATATGAAAAATAAGAACAACAACATAAGATTTACGTGAAAACCCAAGACGGGCAAAAATCATGAGAAGAGGAGGAAAATAATTCCCTATGTCATAGATAAGATTGTTACAAGATGTGAGTTACTCCAAATATATTTAATACAAGGAAGCCCTAATAAATAGTGGAGTTCTAATATAACAGCCTAGGTTGTTTAGGAATGTAAAAAACTGTCAAATCGCGGACTAGGGTTTCACCAAATGACACCACTGCTCAAGTAGTTGCCTCACGTTCAATGAGCGGTGGTATGACCGCTTGAGTATTCGAAAAATACTCTTGAGGACTCCATGCGCTATCAGTGGGCAGTTATACGGCTTTTTAAATCACGCAAATCTAAACCCATAAATCTATTGTGGAGTGTAAATATTACAAAAAATAACACCAAGATTTTGATCACGTATGACAACCCTTTGAAGAACTCTTCACAAGGATAAGAAACCTTCGGACAAACTTGCAATAAAATCTATTATAAAAGGTTTGACTTACAGTACGGTCCAGACACAACTAAACCCTAGTAAAATCTGACCAACGATCTATAATCACCAAGGAATTCAAGAACGAACTCGTTCTTCATAAACCGGAACTCTGGTCACCTCCTGATCTTGGTTCGCGCTTTATGGCACTTCCACTAGGCACTTCCACTATAAAAAAAATCCAATCATCTTTAGAACTTTGACAGATGTATTGGAAGAGGTTGATTTGGTGTTTTGAGAATTTGTAATTTTGATGTTTTCGATATGTGGTTGAATCAAAAGAAGTTTTCATTTGGTTGTTTGAACTTCAATCTATGTTCTCTTTTGTGAAAATATGTTCACTAACCTTTGAGACGATGTAGGGCTTGGGTATTTATAGTTTTGAGTGTTTGGGATTATATAGGATGAGAAAAACTATTTAAAATCACGAACAAGAATTTCTGAGACAAATACGCAGTTTGAGCGGTAGGCTGGCACTTATCGGGCTTCAGCTTGTTGTTTTGCGTGCTTGAGCACTAGCTAAAGGCTTTCTGGCTATTTTTTCTACTTATTCCATCTTTGATCTCTTGGATTTCTTGTTGACCTATACTACCACCCAAATGACTCTTTGACTTTTATAACAACTTTATCGCTTTAATTTTGTCAATAGAATTGCCAATTACAAAAAAAAATCTAACAAATTCCCCATTTGACATTTTGTGATAAAACTAAGTATTACAAATATAAAGCGTGAAAAAAAAAAAAAAACTTACCAAGACTCAATGACTCAACTATAACTTGCTTTCCATGTCAAACCTATTTCCAGAAATTAACAACTAAAATACCAAGTGTAAAAGTGCAAGAAAACAACTAAGGAAATAGTATATAACAAGTAAGATAGATAGACAACAATATCATGCTAGCTAGATTAAAGACACATTATTAATGTTTAACAAAACACAAAAGTTAACATCAATACCCTAAAACATCAAAACTTAATAAAACTAAGCAAAATATAAGAAGACATATCAAAATGTCAAAATCAATACATAATGTCCTAACATTCTGCACCTAAACACTACTCCCCCTTGTTGTCACAAATGACAAAGGGGTACCTACCAACTAATCGCCGTCCTCTTCTGTATAATCTTACCACAATATTTATTGAAGGAATGATTTTTGGATGGGTGGATGGATTTTGAGAGAAAATGGTGAGAATTTTTAATGAGAAGTCACAAACCGGTGTTCTGGCATATTAAACCAAACCACAACTTGCCGCTCGAGCGAGAGGCTAGCACCAAGCCCCACTTTTGGAGCTCGAGCGACAACCTGGCACCAAGCTAGCGGCCACAGAAATGTCACAAATTGCAACATTTTTTTCTGAAATTTTTGAAACGTAACCATTTTCATGTTTTTTGTTTTTTTAATGTAATAACAGAGCACGCAAATAAAAAACATTTGATAACTCAAAACATGCAATTGAACAAGTGTACATGTATAATCAATGAACAGTAAACTCTTTCCACATATACATGGAGTAAATTGTATAAGTGACCCACATGTGAAAAGTGTCATTAATATCCTATGAGCAAAACTTAAAACTTTAAATTTGTGAGAAAGAACATACTAAATAAATCACTGGTTAATGAATAAATCCCTTCAATAATGAAAGTCAAACACAACGCTACTAGGACCTATTAATCAAAGAAGCTCATATTAATTCTGTATAATTTTTTTCTCCCCTTATTTGTGAGCATATATATTGTTTTTATTGTCTTTTTCTTTTCATTTTATGTGCGACCCCTTTTTATTAAGCTTTCTTAATGACCCCTGTAGGCAACATGTTTTAAGATACCCAACATACCTAATTACTCGAGTTAAAAAGGCTACGGAGAAGTATAAGATGTAACTCACTTTTTCATATTAGTCAAATACTTTTCATTTGAAGCTCAATAATAATTTTTATTTTTTTAGGGGAATATACTAGAGTTAAGGTCATCTAGTTAAAAGTCATTCCATATTCAAAGTTAACTCCGATGATCGGCATCCCAAATCTCACACATGCGGTTAAAACTCTTCTACAAAAGCGTAGTGTGTGCATTGCATATGGTACATGTAGAAACACATATTAAGTACTCCTCAAAAGTCCTAAATAAATTAATGGAAATTTTCATCATTGTTCGTTAGTTTCACTCTATACAATCAACATGTTCAAGTAAATCAAAAATCAAATCAAGGTGCCTTAATTTAAAAAATTCTTTTATATATATAACAAATAATGCGAACCAAAATAAATGGAAAAACGAAAAAATAGAGTACATGCATGAATATATAGACTTCATGAATAATGCAAATGCATGCACTTAATTACCTATTCAAAGAGGTACGCAGACGCTAATAGCTTTCCTAAGAAATTCAAACCGAAGACCATCTAAAGGTTGGGTGAACAGGTTAGTTATCTTCTGTAGAGATGTGCTAAAATGATACAACATGATTCACCACGAGCTGTCGAATAAAATGACATCAAATATCTATATGCTTGATTCAAGAATGTTGAACATGATTTTTGGAAACATTTATAGCACTTCTGTTATCATAAAACATAGTGATGGGACTTGCCCGATTCTATAATTACTAAACATCTACTTCGTCCAAAGCAATTGAGTATAACTTCCTGCAGATATATATTCGACTTCATCCATAGACAAAGAGATATAATTTTTTTTACTCATCAGAGCTACTAGATTTGTTCCAACATAGAAATAGCTTCCCAATATATTTTTTCTATCATCGACATTCCTAGCCCAATCATTAACGTATTGAATGATTTGCCTCACAACACTTAAGTAGGACTCCTTAGGGCCAGCTTGAAATCTCGTACAAACTCCCACACTAAATGCTGTGTCAGGTCTACTAGCAGTAAGATAAAATAAACTACTCATCATACTCTTATACAAGGTTAGATCAACACTTTTACCAGTACAATTATGACCTAACTTGACACTAGAGCCCATAGGTGTTCTGGTATGTTTCTTGCTATCTAACCTAAATCTTTTTACTAGGTCCTTAGCGTGTTTTGATTGAGAAATGAACAACCCATCGCATGTTTACTTTACTTGAAACCTAAGAAAAAAAACTCAGTACTCCTACCATACTCATCTCAAATTCTTGTTTCATGCATTTAGCGAATTCATGAACAAGAGAGTCCATGGGAGATCCAAAGATGTTGTCATCAACGTAAATTTATGCTATGGTGATGGCTTTCTCCATTTGTTTAATTAATAACATTTTATCTATGCCACCTCTCAAGAACCCACGTTACAAGAGGTAAGTAGTTAGTCTATCATACAAAGCTCTAAGAGCTTATTTTAGTCTATATGAGGCATTTTTGAACTTATAGACACAATGGAAAAATTGATAAATCCTTTAGATTGTTCAACATATGCCTCTTCTTGAAGTATTCCATTCAAGAAAGACTCTTGACATCTATTTGGTATAGCTTGAAACCTAGGATACAAGCTACAACAAGTAGGGTTCGAATCGATTCAATACGAGCTACTGGGTCAAATGTCTCATCAAAGTGTACACCTTCTACCTGCGTGTATCCTTGGGCAACTAACCTAACCTTATTCCTAGTTATGGTACCTTGATCATCAATTTCATTCTTAAATATCCATTTAGTACTAATAGCATTACCATCATCAGGCCTAGGTACCAAATACCAAACATCATTTTTAATGAATTGGTTTAGCTTCTCATGCATTGCATTCACCCAACATTCATTACTAAGGGCTTCTTCAATTTTCTTGGGCTCAATTTAGGATATGTAACTAGCGAATGCCAAGTTATTTAAAACTCTCTTATGCAGTCTTATCCCTTTTTCTAAATGCCGAATGATATTATCCTTATGATGATTAGACTTAACTCTAGATGAAGGTTCCTTAGGAAGTTTAGGCTTAACACTTGATGATTTTTCCTTTAAAAATTTATTCTCATCACTTGGTGATTCTTTTATAGAAAGCTTAGTCTTATTACTAGATGATGGTTCCTTTGTTGGAGTATCCACACATTTTAGTGAGCTTAGAGGTTCCGGGTTAGGTTTTTCTATATATTGAGTGATAGGATCACCGCTTAATTTATCTATTTTTTCCAAGTTTCCTAATGGTTCTCCCTCGCTCAATGCATCATCAATAACAACATTTATGGATTTCATCACTATCTGTGTACGAGAATTGTATACAAGATAAACCCTACTATTCCTAGAGTAGCCTAGAAATATTCCTTCATCACTCTTAGAGTTGAATTTATTTAAGCTCTCTCTATTTCTCAAAATGTGACACTTGCTGCCAAACACTCGAAAGTATTTGACAGTAAGCTTTCTATACGACCAAATTTCATAAGGTGTGTTTTCAATCTTAGGTCTAAGGTAAACTCTATTCACTATGTGGCAAGTAGTGTAAATGACTTTACTCAAAAAATGCATTGCTAGATCTTTACCATGAAGCATGGTTTTAGCCATTTCTAGAAGCACTCTATTTTTCCTCTCAACTAGTCCATTATGTTGTGGAGTGATCAGTGAAGAGAACTCTTGTTAGATTCCTTCCTCCAATCATAAATTCTCAATGTTAGAGTTTTCAAGCTCTCTTATGTAATCATTCCTGATTCTGATTATGGTAGATTATTTCTCATTCTTAAGTCTTTTACATAAGGATATAACATGATTGAATACCTAAGATTTTGTTTTCTCAATAACTCAATCCTTGTGAACCTAGAATAGTAATTATCATAACCATAATGTAATGTCTAGCGCCTAGAATATATGTCCTGGATGGTCCCATTAAACCCATATGAAATAGTTCTGAAGATCTATTTGTCAAGATACTAGAAGTCTACTTATGACTAACTCTCAATTGTTTTCCTTATTGATATGGTCTACAAATAATATTAGTAACCTTCTCAAGTTTAGGATGACCACCTACAAGTTCCTTTTTAGACGACTTAGATAAACTTTTATAATTCATATGACCAAATCTTTAATGTCAAAGTTCAATCATATCAATTTTGGCACTATGACATACATATTTAAAAGTTGGAAGAACTCATAACAATTGTCAGATGGTCTTCTTCCTTCCATGACCACGATATCATTTGAATCATAGACCGTACACATTTTCTGGACAAAACTAACATCATAATCAACATCACAAATTTGACTAATACTTCACAAGTTAGATTTTAAACCTTCTACATAAAAAAATTAGAGATAGTAGGCAGACCAAAGACATGAACGGATAACGGTTCGGCCTTTCCAATCATCAAAAGTAGAAAACATGGCTTTATTTTCACGCATATGTCTAGAACAAGCACTATCTAGATACCTCATATAATCATTTTTAGCCTTAAGAACAACATGGGTAATATGATAGTTCAATTGTTTATTATAATCAGTAACATCACTCTTCTTAATCCAAACCTTCCTAGAAGTAGTGGTTATCATAGTCCATTGTATCATCATCTCTATCAAGTGATTACCATGATTAATTAGGAAACTAACATGACTAATGGTATCCAAGAGTTTACAACACATAGGTCTTGTGTGACTAACTCACCACAGTAGTGACGTGGTGACAAGTAGGAAACCTAGGGCCAAAACTATAAGGTTTCAGATTTTGGGTTTTAAGTTAAGTCGTTCTACATTGTCTAGCTGGCCTATGTCCTATGATACACTTGTTCTTGTGTTTAGTATTTCGTACGCTCTTAGACTCGATAGTATCTAGGATAGAAGTGGTTTTGGAGGAGCTAGAGGCATGAGGATTAGAATCATTGTAACATAAACTTTCCATATTCTTTGTAGGCTTGTTTAAAAACCTAGGATGTTGTCAAGTTTTTAAGATCCACACGAGAAAGAAAGAAGTTGAGTATTTGTCTTCACAAGATCACTCGTAAGAGTTCTAACCTTAGTCTCCAAGGACTCATTCACAACTTTCAGCTCACTAAGACTTCTAGTGGACTCCTCAAGTTTAGCTAAAAGTTTATCTCTTTCTAGTTTGAGTTCATTCACCTTCTTAAACATGGCTCTATTCACCATTTTGAACTGAAGGCTTTCCTTAAACAATAGGTCATAGGCCTCATGAATATCCCCATCATCTTCTACATCATTTTCAAAGTACTCACTACGTTCTAAGTCCTCAGTTTTCTTCTCCGATTCACTTTTAACTATTGAAGCAAATGCCACGTAGTTTTCGCACTCCTCAGTATTGGAAGAATCACTATGATGACTATAACTAGATCCGTCATTAGTAAGTGACACGTTCGCAGCCTTAGCTTTACCCTTTCCCTTACCTGGGGTTTTTTTATGGCTAGGGCACTCGGACCTAATGTGACCCAATCCTTGACACTCACGACATCTAATTGATTGGGATTTCTTCTTAACAACCCTAGTATCTGTCTTCTCTCAATTTTCTTTCCTAAACTTACTAGGGCCATCCTTGTATTTATCCTGAGGTTTAATCTTATGTCTAAAAGCTTTTTGGGATTTCTTAACGAAATAAACTATCTCCTCTGCTTTAAAGGTCTCATCCTTAGTAGTGCCACCGTCTTCTTCCCTAATAATGTTTAATGAAATTGACTTATTCTCCTTAGAGTGAGATATGGTTAGTTCATAGGTTTGGAGGGATCCCACTAATTCTTCTATCTTAATCGTATCTAAGTTTTTGCTCTCTTCGATAATAGTGATCTTAGGTCTAAACCTCTCAGGTAAGATCTTACATATTTTTCTCACAATTCTTGTTTTTGGGATTTTCAAACCTAGGTTTAAACTAGAGTTTAATAATTCAATGAAATTTACATAGAATTCATCAAATGATTCATCGTTCTTCATTCTAATCTCTTCAAACCTAGTGGTCAATATCTGAAGCTTAGAGTTCTTAACTATCTTAGTTCTCTCGTGTTCGATTTCTAGAATATCCCAAACTTCCTTTGTAATCTCCACATTGACACTCGTTTGAACTCTTCGGGTGACACAGCCATAAATAAGGTATGAAGCCCTTTACTATTCCAGTTACACTCTACTAGTTCTTCCTTGGTCTAAAGTAAAATATTGGTAGGGTAACTAAACCAGCAACAGATGTAGCAGGTACGTTCCAGCTTTTCTCTACACACCCTAAACTCTCTCATCAAAATATTTTAAGAAAGCTATTGTCCATACTGTCGAGTAAGTATAATTGCTTCCGTCAAAATACGGAGGTACGAAAATTGATTGACTCATCTAGATAATTATATGGGTTAAAAATCAAATTTAAGCTCTGATGCCAATTGAAATAATGAAGTTCAACCCAACTAACACCTAGAGTGGGTGAATAGTTGTAATATGTGCGAAATTTAAATTTATCGAGTAAGTAATTACAACAAGTCACAACTAAATATATCAAGAGATGAATTAAATCACGCAAAACTAAACCTAGATATAAATTGTGCACATTAAATATTGTAGAAAGTAAACAACACCAAGATTTTGATAACAGAGTAAAAACCCTTAAAGAATTCTTCACAAGGATCAAAAACCTCCACACAAACTTGCCAGTAAAATATACTATAAAAGATTTGACTTACACTACGATTAGACACAACTAAACCTTAGTAGACTCTAATCCCCGATCTGTAATCACTAAGGAATGACTTGATTACGTGCTCCAGCACTAGCTCTAAAACTCTGGAATCTTTTATCCCCTATGGTTCTCCAAGAACGAACTTGTTCTTCACAAATCCAAACTTCGATCACCCTTTTAGATCTTCAAAACTGTAACAGAAGTATTCGAGGAGGTTGATTTGGCATTAAAATCTTTGATTTATATGTTTTCGATATGTGGTTGAATTAAGAGAAGCTTTGATTTGGTTGTTTGATCTTCAATCTATGTTCCCTTTTGTGAAATTATGTTCAACCAACCTTTAAGATGAAGTAGGGTTTAGGTATTTATAGTTTGGAGTGTTTGGGGTTGTATAGGATGCGAAAAACTTTTTAAAATAGCGAACTAAGGTTCCCAGATAATATATCGATCGAGCGCCACACTAGCACTAAGCGGGCAACAACTTTCTGTTTTGTGCGCTTGAGTGCTATTAGGCATCTAGATAACGACTTTCCAGCTATTTTTTCTCCTTGTTCCATTTTTAATCTCTTAGACTCCTTGTTGGACTTTACTACTATCCAAATGACTCTTTGACGTTTATATAACAACTTTAAAACTTTGATTTTGTCAATAGAATTGCCAATTACTATAAAACCTAGTAGTACCTTCTTTCATTTTGAAAACCTACTTGCAACGAATATCTTTCTTATCCTTAAATAATCTCACTAAGTCCCGTGTGCCATTCATATGAAGCGATTCTATCTCCTCCTACATAGCAATCATCCATCTACTAGCATTATCACAACTAACTGCCTTTTAATAGATAGAAATTTCTTAACTAGAATCAATACATTTAGCCACATTAAAAGCATAAGCCACCAAATCAATTTCATCGTACCTCTCTAGAGGTCTAATAACTCTTCTAGGTCAGTCTTTAGTAACAAAATAATGTGGTAGTGCTCGTGGTGGTGGCAAAATGGCACTACCCTTTTTACTTCTGAGCTAGACTAAGATGTAGACTCTAGTATGAACCCGAACCAATCTCAAGTTCCACCTGTGTTTAGTTTCGGCTGATTTTGTATCACAAAAATCTCTAGAAGGTAAGTCATAAAGAATTGCACTTTTATCAAATATAACATCTATAGTGATTATAAATTTACTTGTTTCTGTACATCATAGCTTATATCCCTAAACACCAGACTTATAGACAAGAAATACACACACTTTCTTGATCTAGGTTCTAATTTCCCATTAACAACATGAGCGTAAGTAGGACATCCAAATATCTTCAAATCTGAGTAACTAGGAGGAATACCACAACATATCTCTTCTGGAGTCCTTTTGTCAATGGCAATTGAGGATCAGCAGTTAACAAAAAAAAAAGTTGTAGAAATAGATTCAGCCAAAAATGACTTAGGTAAACTAGCATTGGAGATCATACAACGTACTTTCTCCATGAAAGTTCTATTCATTCGTTCTGCCACACCATTTACTGTGGAGTCTTACGAACTATCAAGTGCCTCAAAATTCTTTTTGACTTGTAGAAACTATTAAACTCATTTGAAAAAACTCCAAACTATTATTAGTACGGAGACGTTTTACCTGCTTCCTTGACTACTTCTCAATCATGATCTTTCACTCCTTAAATGTAGTAAACACATCACTCTTTTGCTTTAAGAAGAACACCCAAATGTTTCTGAAAAAATAATCAATAATGGTCAGCATATAGTGTGCACCTCCTTTGGAAGGCACTCTAGATGGTCTCCAGAGATTAAAATGTATGTAATCAAGTTTTCCCTTTGTGTTGTGGATGCCTTTGTTGAATCTAACTCTCATCTGATTTCCAAAAATGCAGTGTTCATAGAACTGTAATTTATTAGTATTCTATCTATCAAAAAGTCCTCTCCTACTAACCATCCCATTCTCACTCATATGCAAGTCGCATATGCCAAAGTTTAGCAACATCATCATCTGATAAGAAGGAAGTAGTAACAGTTGTATAACCTGTGATTGTAGAACCCTGCAATACATATAACTAGGCACTCTGTCCTTTCATCATGATAAGGGAACATTTGCTAACCATCAGAACTCTACCTTCACCAGTGTACTTATACTCTTTTGAATCAAAAGTACTAAAAATTATAAGATTTCTTTTTAGATCTAGAACATGTCTTACATCCCAAGCATCCGATGCCCCATCGAACATCATAATTATGATCATTCCAATACCGACTATCTTACATGGCGAATTATTTTTCATTATCACAACACATTTGAAAACTATTTCATATGTTGAAAACCAATCCCCGATTGGGACACATATGAAATATGCAAGTTGTATCAAGAATCCAATCCTCGTAGGGTTTGGAGTCGCCATCAAAACTAACTAGAAGTTCTCATCACTGTGGCCATCTTCTGCAACAATGGCTTCATCTGAATTTTCTAGTTGTTTTTCCTTCTGATTAACAGCAGTTATTTTATTCTTATTCTATATTTATAGAAGTCAGATTTGATGTGCCACTTTTTCTTGCAGTACTTACAGATTTTGTCTCAATTTTTTTTTTTACTTCAATCTACCCTTAATATTACCATCAAAATTCCTATCTTGTGTCCTTTCATGAACAGCAAGGCCCTCTACCTGACCTTCAGATCTAACCACAAGCTACTTCATCTCTTCTTAGAAAACAAAGCATCATATACTTCATCCATCGTAAAAGTGTCATGACTGTACAAAATAGTGTTTCTGGACGTCATACATGAAGAGGCATCGAACAAAATAAAATCAACTCTAAATCTTCTTTATTGTACATAAATTCTATGGTCTCTAGATCAGCGACAATTTCTTTAATGGTTAAGTAATCTTCTATAGACGTATCTTCTGTCATGTGAAGAGAATACAAGCGTTATTTTAGATGTAACTACTCCAATTTTAACCATAATGCAATGTCGGTTTTCACCTTTAGAATGTCCTAAAGAATTTGATTTGATAGATGAAGATGAATTTGAGCTAGGGCTTGATGCGTCAATTATCAGAGAAAATTTTAAATCAATTAGAAAAGTGAAGGATATGTATAGATGTACGAAAACATGATAACTTTTAGCTCGGGTGTAAGATTTTCGTCTATGAGTATAATCCAAAAACATATATCAATTCTACATATTTTTGTTGAAAGATTATGTCAAACTTTCAAAGCCAAATTTCATTGTTTAGGTGTTCGTTTTAGTGTTTTTCTGTTTTGAGTTACTTTTAAGGGTATTTTCGTTATTTTGCAATATTTTACTTTTACTCAGATTTGTTTTATAGTTTCCAAGTTCACTTGGATTTGTCTCTAGAATCCTAGTTTTGGTTGATTAGGATTTATTTTATGTTTGCCTATAATACAAAGAAGACATTAATTTAAGAGATTAATTATAAAGTGAGATTTTCACTTTCTATCTTGTTCTTAATTGAACTATTCAGATTCAAACTATCCAGAACTTATGAAGAATTTTTAATCTTTGTGACGTTCAACCCTTGTAGCCTTGGTTCTTGACTCAAGAAATCACTGGATCAAGATTATAACTCTGAGTTTTTCTTTCTTGTAGTTCTATCAAATCTTGTGTAGGTTACATGATACATCCTACAACAGGGTTCACATCAGTTGATATCAGAGTTAACTCTAAAATCAGGTTCTGTTTTTATCTTTCCATTAAGTTGCATAAAAAATGAAATTTAAAAAAACAGCGAAGAACATTCAAAAGATTCTACAAAGAAAATTCAAGAAAAATGAAAAGAAAGTTCAAGTAAAGCATATTCAATTTGAAGGTGAAGATTCGAGCTTCAATCATTTTGAATGGGGAGAGAATGATACGAATTAATTATCATAAAAAATTCTAAACAACTAGAAAAGCAAAGGATACACACTGAATGTATAAAAATATGCATAACTTTCAGCTCGGGTGACGAATTTTCTTTGAGGGCCAAATTTCATTGTTTAGTGGTCCGTTTTAGTGTTTTTCTATTTTGAGTTGGTTTAAGGGTATTTTCATTATTTTGTAGTATTTTAGTTTTTATTTGAATTTGTTTTAAAATTTTCAAGTTTATTTGGATTTGTCTCTAGAATCGTAGTTTTGTTTAATAAGGATTTATTTTATGTTTACCTATATAAGGCATACAAAGAAGACATTAATTTGAGTGATTAATTATAAAGTTGGATTTTCGCTTTTTATTTTGTTCTTAATTGAACTATCCAGGACTTACAAAAAAATTTCAATATTTGTAGCGTTCAAACTACCCGGAATTTATCAAGAATTTTCAATTTTTGTGGTGTTCAACCCTTTCAGCTTTGGTTCTTGATTCAGGAAATAATTGGACTATCTACTTTTAGCTTTCTTGGGTATGTATCAACTCTTGTATGGGTTCTAGGGTACATCCTGCAAGGGGGGTTCACATCAGGCCTTTTGATCCTTACGATTTTTTCCTCCTGCGTCCAAGTTTAAGGCATCTTATTAAATCCTAACGTGGCATAATCTAAGTCCATTTGCACAAGTACAACTCTCATTTTTACCTACTATAACAAAAATATGGTGTTGTGATCCAAGTGTAGAATATCATATTTCATAGTTGCCATTACATAAAATCAAACTTCGATTTGATGCTAGTTTATTATGAAAATAAGAATTGGCAATATGAAAAATAAGAACAAGAACACAAAATTTACGTAAAACTCAATACGGAAAAAAACCACGGATAGAAGAGGGGAATAATTCACTATGTCAAAGATAAGATTGTTACAAGATGTGAGTTATTCCAAATTTATATAATACAATGAAGCAATAACATAAAGTAGAGTTCTAATATAACAAGCCTAACATATAACGGAGTGTTTGAGGTTGTTAAGGAACATAAAAAAGGTCAGCCAGTGGTCAGTGTACTGAAAAAGACGCTCGAGCGTTCCATGCACTGTTAGCGAGTGATTTTATGACTAATTTTTCTCTTTGGTCAGATCTTTGACTGCTTAAAGACATATACTACCAACTGTCTAATAAGAAATGTCATGCTCTATTTAAGACAATAACTGTCCCCTCTAGTAATGACCCAGTGCGAGGTGTCCATCAAACTCATCTCGTTGTGTAATGATCCCTAATTTTGTGTAGAATGCACTTCTCAATATATTTCACATATATATTTCTATTATGGTCATAAAGCAGAAATGTTTTCATCATTTTCCAGTTCTCACAGTATAAATAATCCTGCAACGTCTTTTCTAAAGGGTCACAATCTTTTGTCCAAACAATAGTTTAAATCTAAATAGTGATATTCTATTTAAATATAAACCATCTCATTAACAAATGAGAATCAGGTTTCACGATTTAGCCTATGAAAATCGGATTTTTAGTAGATTTTGATAAAAGTTGATTTAATAGTTGGTTGAATAATTGATTAAAATTGTGGATCTTATGAGATATGTGATTGAAAATAAGTTTGATGAAAAATATGTTGAAATTTGGATTTAAAAGCACCATCATATATGAATATAGGATGCCAAATATGTAAAACTGGATCGATGGTCTGTAAGTAGCAACTTAATTTCTAATTAAACACATAGGTGTGTAGTACGTTACCTTTGATGAGCGCTTTAATCTTCTTGCAATCAATACAACTTCATACCTTCAAGTCTTCTTTGATGTTTTTCAAGAACTCTGAGAAAACTACACATTTCTTCTATATTTTTCTAATGTCTGGACACTAGAGAAATCAAATTCAATCTCATTTAATGTGTAGGTATTGTAAATTATCTGTTTATTAGTGAATGACCATTATATCCTTGTAGCCTTAACTATTATGACTGTTGTATGCCTTGCATCCTTAATTTTTCTCTATAAATATGAGGTTTTGATTCTCAATGAAATACACACAAATCTATTGACTTCAATGCTTTCTTCTCTTTTTCTCCCTATTTTATAACACGTTTTCAGCACAATTCTCTCAAAATCAAATTGAATTAGTTGGAAGGAAATACTTTTTTTATAAGCATGATCATATGTCATATGTATCGAAATATGTTTGGTGACATGTAAATTTTTTTTTATACATATGCATCATAACGTCAAAATACTGAATGCCCAAATTTTGTTTCTACCTAGTTTTTTTGTTTCAAAATATATAAATGCTACAATTGGTGACATCATTTTTAAAAATAGATCTTTGGTGTGCCAATCAAATATATTTTCATCAATTGGGAAGTGTTATATATGTATATTAGTTTTATGGTATGCAATAATATATTTTGGCGCACCCGAAACCCTTTTTTTTTCCCGAAGTTTTGGTGCAGTCGATAGCCGTAAATTTTATGTTAGTATTTTGTTTCTCACTAAATAAATATGAAAGTAAAATTTAAAGCTTTTAAAGTCAGTGTGTTAATTAGAATAACTGAAGGACAACTAATATTGAATCAAAAGTTTAATTTGATTTTATTATTTGGCATCACATGTCAAACCATCCCGAATCAATAAGTGACGCAAAAAATTATTAAAAATTCGAATGGGTATTCAGTGAAGAACCAGAAGATTCTTTAACCATACAAATTCACATATAATGTTTGTTCTCTATATCATAAATTGGTCATTTACCATCACTAGATAATGTTGGGATTAAGTCCTTATAATCTTATAGACTAATTAGGGTGATATATAGGGCCATATCACCCTCAATGTTGACCATCTAAACATTATATGTATTTAATAGATATGAGACATCTAATGCATAGTGTTCGCAACCTGAAGTTTATTAAATTATTACTCAAATTTTAAATTATGAGCATAATTTTCAAATTATACAATTAAGATGGCGCGTCTTGTTAATTCTAGTGAGTCTAAACCTTAACCTTTTAATAAGTTTTAGTTGTGATGATGATAAATTATTTAACACTATTGTTTGTTATACACCTTCAATTGATCTCTAAACCAAACTATTGAGAAAAAATTAAAGACTTCCCAATTGTCTAGCATCTTGCTAATATCAATGTTTTTTCCTGTTATATTTGACTTATGGTCAAAATCTAATTTTTCCATCTAATTATCTTGATAGTGCAATATATGTACAATTGATCCACCTCAATGTACTGATATGGAAAGTAAAGAGTGCTTAGAATATAAGTTCATTTTGAACCCTTATAATATCTTAAGTCTTATCGGATGACATTTTATAGCGTAGTTTGTTCAGTGTCAATTTAATTGAACTGTTTTCTTAGCACTAAGTAGAGAAATTAGTAGTTGGAAATAATACATAATAAATCATATTGTGCTAACTATATTCTCGCACTTGACAATATGAACGATAACTCAATTGTAAGATACACTTATTGACATATAAGAGATTTATAAAATCTCATATACGAGTTATAGATGCTCCATCTCGTATTAACGTCAAAGAATGACACTCCTGAAGTGTTGTGACATTTAATTCTACAGAGAAAAACTCTAGAAAAAAGGAGCAAATAAGAAAGATGGTCCCAATTAGAAGTATATTTTTAGAGAGTACATAGGCATAACTTATTATAAAACCCCAAAAGAGGTTCAAGTACTTGAAACATTGAAAGTCAAGATATGTCAATAAGTTATGTGATTATAGAAAATAAAAAAGAAAAAAGAAAAAGTCATTAACAACACGTTTGTACATGATGTACTGCACTATATTTTTAATAGAGAAGAATTGAAATATATTTTTCAAAGCATATCGATCGAACAAATGATAGGCCAAATAAAAGGACGGAATCCTAGCAAAACTGAACTTATTAGAGAAACTTGAAGTTTTTGTACATGCAGTCCAAAAATCTAAAGGAGTAATCTTATGCGAAACGAAAATGAGAGATGAATTCGTAAGATGTAATGCATGAATCTCAATATTATGAATTTCGTAAAGATCATGGTGGATGCAATCACATGTCCATATCTTATCAACGTGATGATGCACGAAATTTGAAATGCAATTATAGTCAATTCATTTTATATGACTATTAATGTTATCTTGAATAATTTAATATGCATGAAGCATATAATTCATGTGATAGTATCGTGAGTGAAACCAATACACGTTGTAATCTTTTTCCCTTAATCAAGGTTTTGTTTCGTTGGATTTTTTTGACACGATTTTTAATTAAGTAACTTTTGTGGCGTATTCAAAAGAATAATATACTCTTTTTTATTCAAATGATTTTTCCTACTAAGATTTTAACGAGACATATTATTTTTATAATGAATATACATAATTTATAGCACATTTACACTCAATATAAATTTATAATTATGTTATAAATTTGTGTACGAGATTCCTGAAGAGAATAATAAGATCTGTTTCCTGAACCATCATGTCATTAGAGTTTCCAAAGATTGATAACCACCTTATATGAAGTTATTGCTTGAAAACCATACAAGACATCATGAAACACGCTTCACTAAAAAATAGGATATTGAAAACACTGGCGTGCAAAATATAAATGACTAGATAAAAGAATTTTCATATATTGAAATCAAATGGAGCAGCTGTACTCTTTTTCTTTAACTCAAGTTATGTTCCATTGGATTTTCTTGACAAGATTGTAACGAGACAGATATTCTATACAATAAAAACATTGTTGACAACCTATGTTCACAACCATGTATTGTCAAAATTTGAGCCTTGAATGTAAAAAGTAGTTTTTTTAAAAAAAATAGATGAATGTATGCTGTCAAGTAGGATGTTGTCAATCAATGTTGTCAACAAACATTGTACAAGTAGTATGATTCTATTCTGTAATGTGTCATTTAAAGGGAGTGTTGTAAATCATATGTTTATTAGTGAATGACTATTACACCCTTGCAACCCTAGTTATTATGTGTAGATTGGGGAAAAATATGTGGTTGAAAAATAAGGAAAAATTTTGGATTTACACGTAATATTATTTTATTAAATAATCAGTGGTTGAAAAGAAGAAAGAGAAAAATGTATCTTATATATAATGAGGATCAAATAAGGGTTATAACTGTTGTATTCCTTGCAACCATAATTCTTCCATATAAATATGGGGCTAGGTTCTTAATAAAATACATAAAAGTCTATTGACTTCTTTATTTTCTTCTCTTTTTTCTCTATTTTATAATAGTGGGAGACATATTGATATACTAGGTGCAAGTAACGTGCAATGCACGTTTGCCTAGTTTATATTTAATAGTTTTGTTTAAGAATTAATTTGTTATTAATAAAGATGTAATTTTTTTGGTTAATTAAATAATTAATGATGTAATGTTTATGTAATTGATAAATAATTAGATGTG
>CAIGRT010139480.1:0-14095 GCA_903798405.1 Fraxinus platypoda
TGGCGCATATGTTTGCCTTTTCAAATGTGTTTTCCTTTTATAGTATTCTCCTACAACGTTTCATGTCTAATTTTTGTGGCCTACACTGACATTTGCAGCTCCAGGCTAGTTGTCGTCTTGGTTTTGTTGGGCATTCAGCAAAGAATATCTGTAGATATAGACAATACTTCAGTTCGGAGGTTTGCACACATTACATATCCTGCCTTCTGAACGCCATGCTTTTCTTCCTGTCTGAAATTTCTCAATCTGTTGTGCAACTAGGTTAACTATTGGAGGAATCACAGGTTTCTGTATAATTCATTGCCAGTAAGCAGTTTAAATAATCTGAGTGCTTATCAATGTTTCTACAATTATGTTTTCTATTTACGAGTGTTTCTCGATCTTTGTAGGGTGCTAAAAGAATCAGTCAGAGATTAATCTGTTCAGTTGCAACAGAATCACTAGCAAAGCAAGTCGAAGATCCCAAAATGGATACACCAAAGGAAATCTTCTTGAAGGACTACAAGCAGCCCGATTACTTCTTTGATACTGTAAATATATACGCATAAATACTTGATTATATGTTCGGAGATATTCTTGCATGAGTGAATTTTTTGAAATTGCTCTTCACTAATGCACGACTGGGATTGTTTGTTAGGTCGATTTGACGTTTACACTTGGTGAGGAGAAAACCACCGTTTGTTCCGTTATAGCAGTATATCCCAGGGTTGAAGGTGATGTAGTTTTTATTTTAGCTTGTTATAAATATTAGATCTATTATAGAATTCTTATTTCTTTGGTGTTAGCGTTAGATATAGTTGTGTACTCATGTATTATGACCATCTGCTGTATACGTCCAACATCAAATGTAAAAGGTCCTTCATCTATTATTCATGCATGCCATGTTTTGAAACTTGATACGGATTTTCAGCTAAACCCTTTTGCCATTGCACCATGACTTCCATCTGAAATTTTTTCTGAAATGAATTTCATCTATTTTATCTTCATAAACAGGCTGTTCTGCTCCACTGGTCTTGGATGGGGTGGATCTGAAGCTGCTTACAATAAAGATCAATGACAAGGAGCTTAAGGCAAGTAATATGTACGCAGTTTTCTATCTAGGGTTAATTCACATAATTACTAAGTTGGTGCTTTATTTAATGCTGCTTTCTAATGCTATTTCCATGCTTTTTGGCTAGTAAATTCTTATTCATGTTCATTTTTCTCCTTTTCACAAACTTCCTGGCAGCTCTTTGTATTGAGACACCAATGGTCTATGGAAGAACACGAATTCTGCCTCTACTAACTTTTTGCAGTCATCTTTATTTGATTCCTCATTTCCTTGAATGAAAAATATACAGGATGAAGATTTTAGCTTAGACTCTCGTCACTTGATTGTTCACTCGCCTCCAAGTGGTAAATTTACCTTACAAATTGTGACTGAAATCTACCCACAGAAGAATACATCCTTAGAGGTGAATTTTGCCTGCTTAATATTTTGAAATTCTTTTTCACCCCTTCACTAGTATACTCAAAAACCTATACAAAATGATATCTATTTTGTGTTCAGTGTTTAATTATCATTCCAGTTAGTTATTGGTGATAATCATTGCAGGGGCTCTACAAGTCATCTGGAAATTTCTGCACACAATGTGAAGCTGAGGGTTTTCGAAAAATTACATTCTATCAGGTACATTATTTGGATCATTGTGAAATCCCAGTCATTTTCCTTTAATTTTTCGCTGCTGATATTCTTTTGCACTGTTAGGATCGTCCTGATGTTATGGCAAAGTATACTTGTCGTATTGAAGGCGACAAGTCATTATACCCTGTATTGTTATCTAATGGAAATCTTATTGAGCAAGGAGACTTGGAGGTGAACTTCTTTATTACTTGTTGGAGAATGACATTCAATGAGAATTCTTTTCGCATCAAGCTAAAACTTTGTTTTATCACCTTAGGGAGGCAAACATTATACTCTTTGGGAGGATCCCTTCAAGAAGCCTTGCTATCTTTTTGCATTAGTCGCGGGACAATTGGAGAGCAGAGATGATACATTTACAACGCGTTCAGGCCGTAAGGTCTCCCTTAGAATCTGGACCCCTGCACAAGATCTACCAAAGACAGCCCATGCAATGTACTCTCTGAAAGCAGCTATGAAATGGGATGAAGACGTCAGTCTCAACCTTTGTACCGTTTTTGAAATTTTGCCACGCATAATAAGAAATCCCTGATTTTTCTCTTACCATTTTTGACAGGTTTTTGGGCTTCAGTATGACCTGGATCTTTTTAATATTGTAGCTGTTCCGGATTTTAACATGTTAGTTTACTCCTCCTTTTGGCAGCTCATTTTCATGCTTTATGTGCATGTTTGGTACAGAGGGCGGTGGATAGGACGAGACACTATAATGAACAAGATTTTAGTTCCTTTTTCTTCATACTACCGTCCTGCACTGTCCATTCTTCCCTACCAAACACTACATTATATGTTTTATCACATCACTAACAATGGTTACAATTTTCTGGTTGATAGGGGAGCCATGGAAAACAAAAGTTTAAATGTATGCTGAGAAGCTATTACACTTTCTTTTGTGTTTTTATACCATCAAATTATTTCTTCTTGAATTGTATTATGTTGTTGGCAGATTTTCAATTCCAAACTTGTGTTGGCATCACCTGAAACTGCAACAGATGGAGATTATGCCGCAATCTTAGGTGTGATTGGGCATGAGGTGTGTCATCTTCACATGATTATTAAAATTGAATGTTTCAAAATTAAGTTAATTTAACATCAAGAGAAACTTTATTAATTTGCCTTTGATTCTTGTCTCTGTCTGCAGTATTTTCACAACTGGACAGGCAACAGGTTGGCCTAACATCAATTCCAGTCTGTTATTTTCTGAAGTTGTATAGTAAATTTGATTGGCACCTTCACCTTTACCTTTACCGTCTCCATCTGATTTCTGAAGATATTAAGTTTTATATTTTGGACAAGCAATTTAAAATAAGTTGAAACCCATTTCCCATGATCAGTGTGGATTTGGTAAACTTAAGTTTAATGAACTGAAATAGGATATGCTCTTTAGTTTTTATATATGTTAAATTGGGATTGACTGTCAAGCTAATTGCAGAGTGACATGTCGGGATTGGTTTCAGCTCAGTTTGAAGGAAGGTCTCACTGTTTTCCGTGATCAGGTAGAAAAACAGCTCCTAATTCTTAGACACTTGTGCATTTGCCTTATCTTAGCTCCCACAATTTTTTTACCCTATTCAATTTCCAGGAATTTTCATCTGATATGGGAAGCCGTACTGTGAAACGGATAGCTGATGTTTCAAACCTTCGAACTTATCAATTTCCTCAGGTATGCATATAGTTGTATAAGGTTTGTCATGCTGTCATTATATTGCGATTTTTAGATGAATATATTTAAAGAGGTGTGCTACGACTTTTTCCCTGTGATTTGACCTTAAATTGTTGCATATAGTGACTGTCATTTCTCCCAATCTTCCAGGATGCTGGTCCCATGGCACATCCCGTTCGACCTCACTCTTATATCAAGGTCTGAAGTCATCCTCTCTTTCTCTTAGAGCTCTTCTTGAAGAATGCGGTTACTTAAAAGTGTTACTTGTTGGGAAATAGTGCTAACGTTGATTCATTTATCCTCTTGACAGATGGATAACTTCTATACAGGCAAGTTCCTTTCTATTTCTTCTGAAAGAATAATAATCTCAGTCATTTTTGGTCTTTTTATGGTCTCTGGATATTTTATTTTGGCTTTCCACGCTACTGATATGCTGGATTTGATGATGGTGAACCTTGCTTGCTTCAAATTGCAGTAACGGTAAGGCACAGCAATTCCATCATGTAGTGTTTTTGACCTTTCTGTAATTTGTTTTCTTGTGGAAGGGTTGCTAATTTTTCTTTTATACTGCTTGTTTATTTTTTTGTTTACAGGTGTATGAAAAGGTCTCTGCACATCCTTCTCTATCTGTGTGTGTGTGTTTGTGAACGATTCCACTTCCTTTTTTTTTTTTTTGGCTTTGTGGTGGGGGCATGCGTGTTTTGCTGCAAATGTACTAGATCTTCTCAATGCATCATCGTTTCACTCGTATGATCTCTTCAATCAGGGAGCTGAAGTTGTGAGAATGAACAAGACCTTGTTGGGGAGTGATGGATTTAGAAAAGTAAGTACAAACAATGCGGCCTAAATCTCTTATAGTGAACGTATGTAAGTAGGATTTGTTTCCAAATGCGCCTTATTGTCGTTTTAGGGAATGGACCTATATTTTGAGAGGCATGATGGGCAAGCTGTAACATGTGAAGACTTCTTTGCTGCCATGAGAGATGCAAATGGTGCTGATTTTTCTAATTTCTTGTTATGGTATGTTGTCAACCTGCCTTTTACTTTGAATTACTAGTTCTCAGTATTGATGGGTAATCTTTTTTATTAAATTAAAATGCAGGTATTCCCAAGCTGGGACTCCTTGCTTGAAGGTTGTTTCTTCCTATGACACTGAAGCTTGTACTTATTCTCTCAAGTTTAGGTACAAACTTTAAAAATTCTTGATTATTTTTGATATGTAATTTTTTGATCGTTCTAAACGACACAAATCTAATTTTGTGTTTGCCAGTCAAGAGGTCCCAGCCACCCCTGGACAACCCATAAAAGAACCCATGTTCATTCCTGTAGCTGTAGGACTACTTGACTCCAGTGGCAAGGACCTGCCTCTATCCTCTGTGTATCATGATGGACAACTGGAGAGCATTATATGCAATGGTCAGCCAGTTCACAATACAGTTCTCAGAGTAACAAAGGTCAGTTCGAATAATAGTTTGACTGTCAACTTTTCAAGCTCTTGTTCTTAGAACAGCACATTAATAAACTATATGGCGACCTTTCAGGTGTTTTAATGACCACCTAAAAGTGTAAAATGTTGGTTGATTTTTGTTGCCTCTATAATCTTTCCACATGAAATCTGCTCTTGATGTGAACCCGATACATATAAAAGAACAAAAGCATGTTCTCCTAAGCTTCAAAACTTTATAGGTGAATAAGAATTTTTTAGAATAAATATTTGTGGGTCAAAGATACAAAAAAAAAAAAGTACTGAATAAACCCATGTTTGACCCCCATTTTTCCCAAAACTCATTTTTTCGGAACTCATTTTCAATCACACATTCTCTCATAAAATAATTTACGCATAAACCCAAAATTTTCCCAATTGTTTAACCACACATCTCCACAAAATCACTATTCCAAAGGGCTAAGTAACTTTGTTTTTACTGAAAAGTAAGAAATAAAGAACATAACCAAACATGTTAAGAAACACTTTCTTTTAAGTAGAAGGGACTCTAAAAAGATGCCACCCACCTATTTGTAATCTTGTTACATGTATATTTCTTTTGTCTCTCATTGATTATATGCATTTTCTTATATATCATGGTGCTCTCAAATATAAATATATTTTGCCTTTTTCCTATTAATTTTCATGCTAGATTTATCTAATGACAAATGGGAATTCTAGTGTAATTTTTTTGGCATCAAAGTTAGAGCATTAAATTTTGTTCTGTAGTTCTTTATACAAATCTGGTACTCATTTCTAACAAGCAGAAAGAAGAAGAGTTTGTGTTCAATGACATACCAGAGCGGCCCGTACCATCTATACTGAGAGGTTATAGTGCTCCTGTCAGACTGGAGTCTGATCTCACTGAGGCTGATTTGTTTGTCCTCCTTGCTAATGATTCTGACGAGTTCAACCGGTATTTATTTCTTAAATGGGTTAAAACCAATGTTCATAGTCCAACTTATAGTGTTGTTTCATTTAGTTGCCAAATTCACTTTTTTCCAAGTTAGTCATCAAACTTTTTGTTTCAGTTTAAATACTCCGTCTTGCTGAATTAACTGAAGCCCTTGTTTGATTTTGAATTTTTTGAGAAGTGATTTTGTGAAAAGTAATTTTTTTTTAAGAATGTGGGGTTAAAAATAAGAAAAGTTATGGGTCCACGTGCAAAATTTTTTTATTGGAAGAATGTGTTGTTGAAAATGAGTTTGAGGAAAAGTGATTTTAAGCATAATCAAACAAGGGAGGAATGGTTGACAGAAATGACGTGACATGGAAAATTCATTTGTACATTATTTTTATCATTCAGCTAGGCAAAAATGCATTGTTGGACTGCTGTGGTTTAAAATGCAATTTTACAAAGGAACAAAAAAGAGAAAAAAAAAAAAAAAGAAAGCACGTTTCAACACGATGCATATTTGCCGAGTTGGACAATAAAAATAATGCAGTAATGGGTTTTGCATGCCGCATCACGACTTCCTTTAATTCAGCAGTCAAACGTAGACAGCATGTAAACTGAAGAAAAATGAAAGTTCTACGACTTGGATTCTGTGACTTCAATGAAAGTTTTGGGTGACTAAAATTGTTATGAACCTTTTGTTAAGTTGTTTAGGCTTGTTATCTGGTTGAGCATTAAGAGAATATTAACTATCCTTTTCAATACTATAGTTGGGAGTCAGGGCAGGTCCTAGCACGAAAGCTGATGCTCACCCTAGTGTCAGATTTCCAGCAAAACAAACTATTGGTTCTTAATCCACAGTTTGTGCATGGACTCAAAACTATACTCGGTGATGCAAGCTTGGATAAGGTACGTACATCTTCCCCTTATACTTTTCGTTCTTTCAAAAGAAAATTGATGTATTGATCTTCTTTATTTACTTGGAGTTATTCAGGAATTCATTGCAAAGGCATTTACTCTGCCTGGTGAAGGGGAAATCATGGACATGATGGAAGTTGCTGATCCTGATGCTGTTCATGCAGTCAGAACTTTCATCAGAAAGCAGCTTGCTTCTGAGTTAAAACAAGAGTTTCTTGACACGGTATCAAGTCTATGACTGCTGTTTCGATTTTTCATAATCTGGGTGGATAACTTCTCTTTTCATAATATTCATTGGTAATTTACCAACTTTTATGCATTTCACAGGTGAAAAACAACAGGAGCTCCGAACAGTACGTGTTCAACCATCCAAATATGGCAAGGCGCGCCCTTAAAAATATTGCCCTTGGTCTGTGCTATCTAGTTTTCTTGAATTTCTTCAGCTAAATTGCTTTTTTAGATCTTTATTCGTATTTGTATATTTGATTGTTAATATGCTTTCCTCGTCTGCAGCATATCTTGGGTCACTTGAAGATGCGGAAATAACTGAGCTTGCACTGCACGAATATAGAACTGCCAAAAATTTGACTGAACAATTTGAGGCTCTTGTAGCTCTTGATCAGAACCCGGGTAAAACACGAGATGATGTTTTGGCGGATTTCTACAGCAAGTGGCAGCACGATTTCTTGGTAATGCTTTTTTTGCATTTGCCACAATCATTGTTTCATTGTATTCAGGAGATATCCTTTCTTTCGTTGAGAAGGAATTTCTACTTCTAATTATCTGTTGACCTATCAAGTTTTATTTTTGTTTCATAAATATCTGTTTCGACCACTGCAATACACTAAGAAAGCTGCATAAAAGTGAGGTGATTGAACATCTGTAATTATTCTTAAAACCATGTTTTCAAAACCACTTGTTTCCAAGGGTATAAATTCGTCTCTCAGTGACCTTAGAGCATGTTTGGCTAAGCTTGAAAGAAGTAAATGTCACTTCTAAGCTTCTTTTATACCGAACATAATTTGAAGTCATTTTTTTGCTAATAATACTTAATTTTCTAGAATTTCTTAACTTAATTTCTAGTAACTCTTAAGCTTTGCAACATGCTACTGATTCGAAAGTTACTGCTCCTGTTATGCACTCATTTACCTAGTAATTTGAAATGTAAAATTCTTTCACATCCGAAGAAGTGATTTTAGTCTAGTTCTAACCTACTTAGACGCGGAGCAATATTCTTTTGTGTTCTTCTATTTATGTAGTTATAGGGATCCAAAAACCTTCTAAATTTCGTGTGACTTATTTATAATTCTCTCCTCCAGGTTGTAAATAAGTGGTTTGCTCTTCAAGCAATGTCTGATGTTCCTGGGAATGTTGAGCATGTCCAGAAACTCCTAAACCATCCTGCATTTGACATGCGTAATCCTAATAAGGTATGTGACTGTAAAATATATTCCTCGGAAAAAGAATATTTAACTCGGTCTTATTTCGAACCTTTTATGGTGCAGGTGTACTCGTTGATCGGAGGATTTTGTAGATCTCCTGTTAACTTCCATGCCAAAGATGGTTCGGGCTACAAATTTTTGGGAGAAATGGTGGTGCAGCTGGACAAAATTAATCCTCAGGTCTGTTGAGGATGAAGTTTTTTCGGTTGATTACCTTCAGCTTTTCTTTGCCTTTTACCTGTACTGTATATGCACTTTTGACAAAAATGTATTTTCAATGAATCATAGGTGGCCTCTCGCATGGTGTCGGCCTTCTCTAGATGGAAGCGTTTTGATGAAACCCGACAAAATCTCGCTAAGGTAATATGATCTTTTCTTATTGACATTTTTCTGGTTGTCGTAAATGTTCTCTGCACATCTCACGTTATGGGGGCAGAATTAAATTTCCAAAACAAAGGGGCTTTTTTTATTTCCTATTTTTTCATTTTTTTAGAGGTCCCATCGACGGCCTCATCTTTTCTATCTTGTGCATTAAGATTTATGTAAGATTTGACAAAGTTTTACTTTGCCTGTTGACATAATGCTACTCTCCTCCTTTACCCGAGCTTTAAACTGACTATGAAAAATACAGGCGTTTTTGCGTAGACATAAAGAGGCTCTTGTTTATAAGAGACATGATTTTAGTAAAACAGGTTAGAAGTGAGGGGGGTAGATCAAAACAATTATGGTGGTGGTGTTTGTAAAGGATTTAATCTTGCAATGAACCAAAACATAGCGGCGAAAAAAGATTCTGTGGTCGACCTGAAATTTTTGGAACAATGCTTAGTTTACTGTTGAACATTCTATCTTATATCGTGCATAACATACATCATTTAATACTGCTCTCGTTAATATTTAACAGGCTCAGCTGGAAATGATCTTGTCTGCCAATGGACTCTCGGAGAATGTGTACGAGATTGCATCGAAGAGCTTGGCTGCTTGAATTTTCTATTTTCGATATGCCTGAAAACCATTATGTTTAGACGAACTTGTTTACTATAGCCAATTTTCGGATGTTAACTGAATATGCAACTCTTTGGAATCACATTAACTATGTCAAGCTCTCAATAAGTTCACAAGGTAAAACACTTCCCAGTTAAATGTCATCTTTAGTTCTTGTACTGCAATTTCCAGTCTGAAGGTAATCCTGCCTGCCCCTTGGGCTAGAATCTTGAATGTGGTAGTGTTGGTTAGAGCCTTGTATTCGCATGCTAAAACCGTATATCTCAACTGACTTTTAGAGGTGTAAACCGGGAGTGCTGGGCCGGCACGGCCTGACTTTGAGGTGGGCCAACAATTAATTTAGAATAGAGGAAATTACATAAAACTAGGGGTTTAGTTTGACCTTTTTAAAAATCGGGTTTTAAGATTATTTTTGCAAAAATCAAGTAGTATATTAAAATCCTAATTCTTAACCTAATTTATCAATTCCGTCTCCACCATTCTTGTCGCCTCCCCTTCTCCCTCCTCTCCTCCCCCTCCAAACTCGAGTTGTCCTCTGCACCTTTTGCATATCCAACACGAAGCCCCAGTAGGCTCTTGATAGCAGCATCTAAATTATTGCTAGATTCTTCCAAAACTTTCTCAAGAAGCTCACTATCCATATCAGGAAACAAAGCCTTGAGTTGATCAATGAGACTCCTCGGCGGCGAGTAGGAGAACCGAACCGGGGAGGTGGCGGATGAGCAGCAAGTGTAACTTTGTAATTGTTAGTATCTCTTCGAAGAAAGATCCCTTCCCGCACACTATTTCAGACATTATTCAAATCTGATACAGATGAATAAATTAACGAATCCTTCTTTCCAGTTGTCTTCTTTTCCCGACTGAATTGAATCAAATGAACAAATAAGGAATTAAGATTAGGGTTTGGACGGTGCCTTCGAAGGTGATGGATAGTGGTGTGGCGGTGCTTGGTGTTATAGTTGGTGGTGATGGCGATTTTGTTGTTGGTTGTGCGCAATGGCTATGGGGGTGGTCGTGGCGGCGGTCGTGGGATGAGATGAGTTGGGGGTGGGTGTTTGTGACCTAAAAATTGTGACTGTGACTCACTGTAGTAGAGTTGTGACCAACAAAATTTTTGATTTTTTCAATCTGTGACCTATACAAAATTTTAATTCGTGGTGGATAAATAAAGGTGGCGTTGTGGGTCTGCTGGTGGTGTTGGATTGTTTTCTAAAGGCGACGGGCAGGTTGGGTGTGAGTCTGTGTTGGTGCATGGGTATTAATCTGGTGTTGGTGCGTAAGCATTAATCTGGTGTTGGTGGCTATGCAAATCTGTGTTGGTGCGTGGGTATTTGTGTTGTGGTGTGATTTGGGTGGTGGCGGTTTGTGTTGTTAAGGTGCGGCTGCGGTGATTGTGCAGTGATTTGGGATGAGGTTGTGGATGGATTTCGCAGGGTTGGTATCTGTGACCTAGATATTGTGACTATGACTCACTGTAATAGAGTTGTGACCAATAAAAGTTTTGATTTTTTTTCAATGTGACCAATAAAAAATTTTAATTCGTGGTTGAGAAATAACCTGTGACCATAAAATTCTTGATTTGTAACCAACGACGTCAATTGTGACCTATAAATTTTTTGACTTGTGACCTCGAAATAATCTGTGACCAATTAATTTGATAAGCTGTGGCCTGAAATTAATTTTTAACTAATTAATAAAATATCTGTGACCAAATTGTACAATTAAATATTTAATTAATTAATAAAAAGTAAAAACCTGATTTTTGTAATTTTAAAACTTTAGCACCTATTTTTTGTAAATGTCAAAATTAATACCTGATACATGAATTTTTCCCTATTCGGAGAATGAGTATTTTTGGTAAAGCCCAATTAAAGGCATGTATATCCAACTACAAAACTATAACCACGCCTGTTTAATTATTATTGCAGGGTACAAGCGGCTAAGGTTTACATCCTCTGTATTACACTATAAAATTGGGAACAATTTAGTGCGAAGGAGCAAAAAGGGTGACATATTCATCAACCCTTGGTACCAATTTATCTTGTGCTTCTACTCATCTTCTTCATCACCAAACTTGGAAGGTATTTACCGGATTTTATTAGTGTAGAAAGGGGATTTATATATTGAAATCGCTCTCGATCTGATTGTTGCGAATAATTTATTTTTTATTTTTTAAAAATTTTTATTTGTTGATGGTAATCTTCCTCTAGGAACAGTGATTTTTTCGACAATTTCTCTTGAATTACCCAGGACCAAAATCCCATACATGTTTTTGTTTTAGTGCGAAGATGGCATTGGCATGCTACTTGTTTTAGAGAATGTTTATTTGGGTTTTCCGAATGAGATGTTCAGTAGTGGGGTTGCTTTTGTGCCTCAGAATCTGTCTTATGATTATGCAAGCTGTGACATTGCATGTAACCTCAAACAGATAGCTTGTATGTACTGCTTGAGTCTCATCTATACATGATAATTTTCTTTTCACTCATTTGAGTACAATGCCCAAACGTATTGAGTATTTTCATGCCTTCGATACAATCCCAAAAAAAATTTGGTTCTTAAATATGGTCGTAAATTTCACCTTTCGTTTTTTTGTATCAAAGTTCTTGTTCAATCAGAAAACAAGATGGGTGAAGTCANTTCACCTTTCGTTTTTTTGTATCAAAGTTCTTGTTCAATCAGAAAACAAGATGGGTGAAGTCATTCTGGGCATGCCAGGACCTTGGGCTGATAATAATTACGAAGCAGCTGATCATTATACAACAAAAATTGGTGGACTTCCGGTAAGCAGTGCATCTTATCTCAAGTATCCTGTTCATGTTATTAGTACATGTTTTATCTCACTCCTGAGTTCACTTTCCTATTGAGCAGGACTGGCCTTTTCCAGCTAATATTGATAGGCATGATCTGATCGAGTGCAGTGCATGTGGTAACAATCTTTGTCTCATTGTCCAGGTTAAAGTTCTGAACCATGCTGCAGCTCTTTGTTGTCGTTGATAATTTTTCATTTGAAATGTGATATGCTTCCCTACTCTTTTGACATCATTATTTCCCCTTTCCCATGTGTTGTTCCAGGTTTATGCTCCTATTTCAAATAAATCTTTGGAAATAGAGGAGCGAGTGATCTATGTTTTTGGTTGCATGAAGCCAGAGTGTAGGAGCACTCCTGTAAGGTCCTCTTCAAATTTCTGTCTGAGATCCTGTTAGCCAAATACTGTAGTTATTTTTCTAACAATTTTGCAATTGGACTTATTTATTCTCATTGATCCTCTTGACTTGTGCAGCTGGAGAGTTCTTCGAGTTCAGAAGCCTTCTGGCAGTGTGGAATTGGAACCCCCCTCTGATAAAATGGTCCCTATAACTTCTCTTTCAGTTTCAAATAATGATTGGCGGGAGGATTTGTGGTCATTTGAATCTGGAGAGGATGGTGATGGTGACATAGATCTGGAGGAGTTGGGTAGGGCACTTTCTGAAGCTGCAAGTGTTACTTCCGTTTCCAAAAAACAAAATTGTGATGCTGCATCTAGTGGGAAGCGTCTACCTGTAGGCCTACCTGCTAGCTCCATTGATGATAAAATACCAGGTATTATTCGCATGTTTGTTAAGAAACTGACACATGAGCGTACTAATTTGACAAGCACAAGAAGATGAACGAGAGAAAGGGGGCCAAAGAAGAGCATATTTGAGGGCAAGAGGAAATCAATTTTTATTTGGGTTGTGAATTACAATGTTAAGCCCTCTATATATATAGAGTGAATAAACTAAAAAGAAACTAAAATCAAATGAATTTCTATCAAACGAGAATCTTATCGATATTATGACTAATGCACGTTCTGAATAAGTATATTTTAAATCAAACTCTACTTCAAAATCCAAACTAAAATCTATCTCCGACTGTATGGAGTGGTGGTGGCAGGGATTCCGGCAGTTTTTTTGGGTTAGGGATTTGTAAATAATGGATGGTGTTGCTGGGCAGTTGCTGTGAACAGGTGGTGGAGCCTTGATTGCTGATGGTGGAACATGGTTGCCAAAATTGGTTAATTGAGTTGGAGAGAATTGTTAGAATTGTTTTATGTAGTAGCCTCAGTTAATGAACATGGTACTTAAAAACATTGCCTAGAACCTGTACAAAGGAAAAGGTTTTAGGCGTTTACATTGTCTTTTACATCTGTATGTATTTCCACAATGTTTTGTTTTTATATTCAAGAATTTGGAAATTTCATATTCACATTATTTCCTTGTTTGCAGTGGTACCTTGCTTTTATATATATTCGGAGAAAGAGAAATTCTCGAAAGACGTTATTCCTGAATTTTCAAAGTTGAGCTTGCTCTGTACCAAAGAGAATGAAGAAAATCGTGATGATGAATCAGATGGGGAACCATGGGAACAAGAGAGTTATGAATACGATAAGGCATTGAATGCTGATAGGACTTACCTCAAGTTCAAAAAACGAATGGATGCATACCCAGTGCAATGTTTCAGGTAAATGTCTCCAGAAAGCTAACTTTGTGACAATGGTCATGGCATGCCTATCCTGTGTGATTTGATTTCAAATTCTAGCTTGTTATTTTTCTTCCTTAGATTTTTTCAGATGATGTTAAGAATGTTCAGAGATTGTTGTCAATCACAAATGTTTTGTGAATGCCTGCAGTCGACCAACCCAAAAAAAAAAACTCCATAGAATAAGCTCAGTTACTTGAGTAGTTTCCTTGTGGATATGTAAATGTTACCTGATTACACATGATGGTGTAAATTTTTACTTTGAATGATCTAAAAGTTCTTTCAATTAATTTAGGGCACACATGCTTGGAAGTAGGGATGACAACGGGGCGGGGAGGGGGCCCTCCCCGCTAAGAAATTCCCCACCCCATCCCTGCCCCGTACCCGTTTAAGGCGGGGGCGGGGTCGGGGAGGGGAGGGGTCCTTGCCCCGTTTACTACCCGTTTAATTTTTTTTTTTTTTGATAATTTATTTTTATTACCCATTTTCCTTAGATTTAGACAAATAATTTTTGTT
>CAIGRT010139497.1:0-10106 GCA_903798405.1 Fraxinus platypoda
GTTATTGGGTAAATATTTATTAATGGAAAAAATAAAAAATTTCAAAATTTTGCGGGGGCGAGTCAAAATTTTTGCAGGGACGAAACTGAAAAATACATTACAAATTAACTAGGAATAGTGGATCAGCGGACAATGTTGGGGGGGCGACCGTCCCCTTGCCCCCCACCCCCTATCTCCGTCTCTGATTTGAAGTATCAAGCAATTAGTATAAAGATAGACCCCCAATCTCATAGTTACAGCCAAATCATCTATATTCCCCAAGGTTCACTTGATTGTTGAAGGGTCGTAAGTGTAATAGGCTATAGTAAGGAATTTTACCTATAAAGAATGGAAAAATAACAGGAAGGCATTCAAGATATTGAGAGTATTGGGTCTCTCGAATACCCAACTATATTTTATTATTCAACAAAATAGAGATACAGAGAGTTTACATAGTTGTTGCAATTCTCATCTATAAGAGTTTCTTCATTACAGTACTATTTGCATTTTACAGAAATACAATTACGTTTTTCAAGTGACTCCTTGTGTTCTGGTTTCCGTCTTCATTTCTGTAACTGATTATGTGATTGAGCGGCAACTTCAATCTGATCCTAATATATTAGTGTTTCCTCACTCTTAACACCACTATTTTTATATCACAGTAATTTTTTTTCTTACTTGAAAAATCATAGAATGTTCATTTTATTCTCGTTAAAGATAGAATTATAGTCAAAGTGATCCAGCTGGCTCTGGAAGTCAACACTTTGACCACTAGGTGAGTTGATGCTATAATATTGAATACTTCATAAATTTCATTCACTCATTTTCCTAATCAAGTCGATTTCTATCACACATAAACACATATTCAACACTTCATAAATCTCATTCACTTATTTTCTAAATAAGATGGATTTCTCTAACATAAACATATATTTAAATCCCATTCACTCATTTTCCAAAATAGAACGATTTTTATTAAACGTGAATATATATTCAATTCTTCGTAAATGAAAAAACATTCAATACTTCATAAATCTCATTCACTTATTTTCCTTATAAGATGGATTTTCCGTAACATATGAACATATATCCAAATACTTCATAAATGCCATTCACTCATTTTTTTCTAATCAAGTCGATTTATATAATAGATGAACATATATTCAATACTTGATAAATCTCATTCACTTATTTTCCTAATCAGATTTTTTATATCGTGTCATTTTCCTTAACGGATTGATTTCTATGACACATGAAAACACACACACACACACACACATATATATTCAATACTCCATAAATCTCATTCATTCATTGATTTCTACAATACATACATAAACTCATATTTAAGACTTAGTAGTCTCATTCACTCATTTTCCTAATTAAATGGATTTCTACAATACATGGAACATATATTCAATACTTCATAAATCTCATTTTACTCGTTTTTCAAATCAAGTCCACTATAAAAGGTGAATATATATTCAAGACTTAGTAAGCCTCATTCACTCATTTTTCAAATCAAATCGATTTTTATAAAATGTGAACATATATTCAACACTTCGTAAATCTCATTCACTCATTTTTCCATTCAGCTTGATTCCTATCTCAAATGAACATATATTCAATATTTCGTAAGTCTCATCCATTCATTTTACTAATAAGATTATTTTCACAGTTTTAAGATTTGACTCAAGCACTGACTCGATCAAAGTACTAAATTAGTGAATCACCATTTGACAGGATCAAGTGGTCGAGACTTCATCAGGTCACTTGTAGACCGACCTATTAAAAATCCAAACCGATTTGAATTTCACGTTGGCGGTTTTTAGCTGGACCGATTGATCCGATCTTGAAAACTCTTGATATTTTGTGAAGAAAGCTAAAGTTGCAACAAGTTTGGGTCCTTTTTGATAAATTTGCAGTGTTATTGGGGACTCGAATTCTCTAGAAGACAGCACACAGTACTAAAGTTGTACCTTCTCTCACCTCCCCCCTTCTCTTTTCTTTCTCTCTCTCTCTCCAGATCATTCTTCTGTTCACTCCTCCATTTCAGCAAAACTTGCTCTTCAAAAACCCTAATACATAAACCCAAAATCTCCAATTTAACTTACAAGTAACCCCTTTAAACCTCCAATTGTTTTGATAGCCTACTATTAAAAAATCACGCGCACATACTGAGACGATAAGAACTCTAAGGACATATATATTTACGTTTCAATTAAGTAGAATTTTGTTGGGTTTTTCGTATTTGGGTATAAAATGGCGGGGCGGAGAAGGATAGGAGAGGAAAGATTGTACTACAGTCCACCTGCTATGAGAAAGTACAACCAGCACCAGCGATTGAAGTCAAAGTCAAAATCTTCACCATTACCCGAAAGGAGAGGAGTCGGGTCGGGTTCAGATGATGGAGCTGCTCAATCAAAAACCAACTTGGATCGGTTCTTGGAGCACACCACCCCTGCTGTTGTAGCTCAGCGTTTCCCTAAGGTAAAATGTGCAAGTTTAATTAATTAAATACTCAGAGCATGTTTGGGAGGAATTGAAATCCAATTAAAATTGAAAATATATTCTTGATTGATCACACTCGTATTTTTCAATTTTAATCCGATTGTAATCTCCACCGAACAAAGGACAATGCAAAATTCAGTTCTTTTTGTGATTATTTTTCAATTTGTATTTTGGTTTGGTGTCAATTAATTAGGAGGAAATTAATTAAAGTTGAAATCCTTTCTCCAAAATACAACGTGGGTATTTATTAATTGGGGAAGTGTAGAAAATGAAAAATGTGGACTTTTTTAAAGCAACTTGGACCAAAAAAAGGAAGTGAGTTGACAAAAAGAGACAAGTGGCTTAGACAGTAAATTCTAACAAATATATATATTAATAAATAAACGGCGTCTTCTCTTATTGTATGAACACCTCGTGATCTTCAACCAATTATGTTTTTTTACCAGTGAGTATGCTCTATAGCCTGATTCCTGACGCGAGTGCTGAAGAAGCTTGAAAGACTATATGGAACTCAAATCTTTCATCCCTTCAGCCCAATCACGAAATAGGATGTGTCGAGACTGCAACTAGTGCTTTTGGGTTCTTTCCCCAGCTAGTCGCCTCTGTATGGAGTGGGTCAAGCTTGGGGACCTTAATGTTTTTACTTATAAGTAAGAGAAAAATAACTTTTACATTTTTTTTTAGCCTTGACAAATTATGCTCTTTATAAAGCTTTTTAAGTGAACTTTTTTTTTTTTTTTTGTTAGTGTGGCATTTGTGTCAAATTTTATTACATTTACAATTGACGGGTGAATGGAGGATTAGGTTCCATAAATGGGAGTTTTTTTTTTATTGAGTATTTTTTTGGTAGTGGATGGGCTACTGTCTAGGTTGATGCTGTAATCAATGAACTGATTACAGCTTTTCTAAGTGGTTTTTTTCTTGTTTGTGATCATTGCATAATTTCGTTTTCTAATTTCTCTAAAGCCTGCAACAAATCCCACCGAAACATATTCACATACGTAGGTGTGTACAATTCAAACACCTGTTGGGGGGTGGGGGGAGAATGAGGTCGTTATCAACTAACGTGTTCATGGATTATTATAACTCTCATTATCATTATAAGATTTTCTTATTTAGGACTGCGCCAATAAAGTATCCAAGTAAAACAAAAGAACACGTCATTATATATGTGTCTAAAATACTACATTTATAAGAGACTCTAATCAAGAACAATATGATAAGTGGAGTAGATTTTTCATTTATATATCAATCAAAGTTCAGTCACCATGGACTAAAGCTTCTTAAACATCTAATGTAGAAGAATGAACTCTTTTCAAATTGATAATAGTAGTTTGTCTTTTTATTTGCTCCTTAATCCGCCAATGATGCAGATTTTCTTTTTCTTGTTCCTCGTCTTCTTTATTATTTTTGTCCCTCTTTTCCTTTATGGATTCAGTGGGGAAGCTTTTTTATCCTGTTAATTACATTTTCTTTCGTTTTTCCCTTGGTGTTGAGTGATTGTTGGAAAAGAATGAGTATACTGGAAACAACATTGTTAAACCTGGAAATGTATAATGTTTAAATAAGATAACAAGATCAAGTTAATCAGACGGTATAACATTGCTATCCATGTGCACAATTATATGAAGTATGAACTGCTTAGGCTTGTACTTAATCTGGAACCTAGTTTGATATATGTTTTGTATAGTTCATTCATTCTATGATTTATACCCGTACTGTATGATTTTAACTCGGTACATTCTAGGGATCTGCAGACGAGTGGGAGGGGATGGAGAAATTGTGATAGTGAGCTCCACCCATACTTCATACTCAATGATCTTTGGGACTCTTTTAGGGAGTGGAGTGTATATGGAGCAGGAGTCCCGCTGGTTCTGAATGGGAATGATTATGTTGTCCAATATTATGTGCCATACTTGTCTGCTATGCAACTATATGTAGATCCATCAAGTTCTTTAATGGAGATAAGGTGAGCTTTCCTTGGTACTTGCTTACATTGAAATATATTGTATTTCTTCATAGATTGCTTGTAGTGCCTTTGCTGATTGTTTATTAATACCTTGCTAAATGAAATTATGAAAATGCTAGAGATTTTGAGGGATTACACAAAGCATGTTCATCAACTTAATGACAACATTTTGTTTGTGATTGCATGTATGTTCATGAACTTCTTTAACTCGTTTACATTTTTAATGGGCTTAACATCGTGGCAGGAAACCTGGAGAGGTAAGCGATACTGAATCATCCCAGGAGACAAATAGTGATGATAGTATTGAATGTGAAGCTGATAGAGGAGCTAATAATACTAGGGGAACTTGGAACCAGCTAGACACCACAGGCCAAGGATATAACAAACTTCCAGTAAGAAACAAGCCTTTCACGGGGTTATCAGTGGACGAGGGCGACGTTAGCAACCCTCCTGGTCGTCTTGTATTCGAGCACTTGGAGCGGGATCTTCCATTTTTCCGTGAACCGTTAGCTGACAAGGCAAGTCCTGATATCTCCTAGAGCATCATACTTAAGTCTTGCATTCCCTTTCGAATGACATAAAATCCTTGTATTTTCTTGAATCGAGCAGATTTCTATCCTTGCATCTTGCTTTCCTGAACTGAGAACATACCGAAGCTGTGATCTGACTCATGCAAGCTGGATTTCTATTGCTTGGTAAGTTTTTTTGTGAAATTTTGTAGCCACTTAACTGATAATTTATCTCATGTAAATTGAGCGAGATAGTGTGTCTTACGCAGGTACCCCATATATAGGATACCCGTAGGCTCTACTCTGGAAAACATCGATGCCTGTTTTTTGACTTTCCATTCCCTTTCCACATCTGTTAGGAGTAAGTTACTTTCTTTTCTGTTTTTGCTTCTCATTTGTGCTTGCTTCGTGGTGATTATACATTGCATGTCATATCATTGTAAGATTCATAATCTGCCCATATCATAATACAATCCACTGCTAGATACAGGAAACGAGAGGCCACAATTCCATGTTTCGACGTTGGATGAAGGGTTGCAGGATGTGGGCATCTCCTCGAAGTTCTCACTACCAACTTTTGGACTCGCTTCGTATAAGTTCAAAGTTTCTGATTGGAATACCGATGGAGTCAATGAATGCCACAAGTTCGATTCTCTCTTGCAAGGTGCTGACAACTGGCTTAGGCTGTTGAAAGTCAATCACCCCGACTATAGTTTTTTTGTGTCCCACAACTCGTACTGGATTTAGAGATTACAACTTAAGAATTCCTCCAATGAACTCCATGCTACCGGTTGCCTTGAAAGAATATGCAAGTTCCAAGCATGGGAGATGTCAATGACGGAATTATAGTAACTGGGTAAATAGTGTTTCTGTAGAGGATGCTAATACTACTGTGGTTGATGATGGGGTTGTGGGACTAGAATAATAGGTATTAGTTGATATTCAACCTTTTTCGCTTTGAGGCTTGACAATTATGACGAGTAGTAGCTTGTGCATATAACTTTTTGAGTATTTAAAAGTTTATATTTTATAGAGTAATATTAACATTTGGAGGTTAGTGTGCATATACATTGTCCATTTCTTTTAAAAAAAAGGCTTGATTAGTTGTGTATGACCATATCCCAAGGTTCTGTATTGCGAACTAAATTCTTGGAATGGCCTAAAAATTATTGATTGGCACGCTAAGTCCCTGTTTGGCCCCCATTAAATTCCATTACATTACATTAATTTTTTCTCTCTTCATCTCAACCATACATTCATCAAATAAAATAATAATACACACAAATCTAAAACTTTTCAACCACACATCTCCCATCAATCACTATTCTAAAAATTTTCAACCCCCCAAAAATGCCAAATAATGGGGGCCAAACATACATTACATTAATTTTTTCTCTCTTCATCTCAACCATACATTCATCAAATAAAATAATAATACACACAAATCTAAAACTTTTCAACCACACATCTCCCATCAATCACTATTCTAAAAATTTTCAACCCCCAAAAATACCAAATAATGGAGGCCAAACAGGGGCTAAATTAGCGTAACTTGTGGTCAATGTGCAGAGATTTATGCAACTTGTCAAATCAAGAAAGGAGTACGCAAAAACGAGCATTCTTGAATCATGAAAGTGGCCAATAGCATAAACTAGATTACGCTTATGGAAGATATCATAATGCATATAATAAGTTTTACATACAATAGGAACTTCGGAGTTTCTTTTGGCAGATATACGACATGAAATGCTCAACTCTATCCTCTTACCCTTTCTGCTGCAATAAGCTTCCATAACTAGAATGTAATCTAGATAGGATGCACTTTTCAGCTTATAAGTTGTCATCAAGAAAAGTGGAAAGCAGGAGTCCTTGCACAAATTTACATTTTTGAGCCTTCTCCTCTTGGTCCTTGTCAGACAGTGGTAATTGTTGAACATTTCTGTTACTGAAATAATGACTAAATGTAAGTTATTGTCATAATAATGCTTCAAAAATTAAAACAAGTTCCCGACAGCTTATGATAACATTGTCCTGCCACTGGTTCGAAGGTAAAGATCGAACCAAGATATGATAAAGAATTTGAAACAATTACAAACGACACAACTAATTCCCAGAAACACATTACGTCCTACATATATGTGGATATATATTGTAAAGATTGCAATGAAGACCTCCCCAAAGCTTAAAGATTTCATTCAAAAAAAAACTCTCATTGTCAGAAAATTCATAATCAGTTGAACATAAATTACAGACACAATATCGGACAATTTTAAAAACCAATTATCATGCAACAAGATCGGTTTCTCATCATTCAGAATGCTTGAATTAGAAACATAAACAAAAGATTGGTTAATACACAAGCAATTGCCTGATCTTGCTTTCCATTTTGGATAAACAATCTTGATGAGTGGCCAGCAATATTAGGTTTAAAGTAGTGGTTGGGCCAACCAAATCTTCTAATTTAGGTCCATTCAATTTATTTATTTATTCATATCTTCTATTAGTTTCTTTTTTGGTGTGGTCGAAGTGTTCAAAGTCATTTGCAGATCTTGTTTCTTGCTGTCCAGTTGCATCATTGCTTAGCCTCCTAATGTCAATTGCTTAAAAAATATAATAAATGATGCTAAATGACAGAAATAGTACACATTTAAATCATAGCAACCTTACCTTTCCACCAAATCTTCACCAAAGGATCTTGGTATTGAGAAAGCCCCAGTCGAAGAAAGAGATTGAACTTCAGTAGATTCATCAACCACAGGTGGATTGTATATGAAGGAGGATAACAGTGAATCAGGTTCCGCATTTGAGGACAAGTATGAAGATCCCCCGAAGAGGGATTGCAGATTTCCTTCTCGTAACTCTTTCCTTAATATAGAGAGTGTAGAATTAGATCCACCCCTTCGGATTCTCCTCCTCCGCTGCACGTATTCTCCAGTCAAGGGAAACTAAAGAGCTATGAAAACAAGAAACGAAAATAATATGAAACTAAAGGATTGCAAGTACAGAATTAATGATAGATTGCAGAAAAAATCAAGATCAATAACATTCGATTTCTTTAAAGGATATTTTTAGAAGACTTCCGTGCTGCCCGGTTATGTGGCCAACCAAATTTGTCCCAACCCTTTTTGCACAAACAGGGCAAACCTGCATACAGACATTCCATCTGTACAATTCAGAAGAATAACTAGCAACAGATGATTGTAAATTCAATATGTTTGGCCAGGAGCAACCTCCAAGAGCAACAATCAATTATTTAAAGACGGTATGCAGAATATAGCAAATTCAACAATAGGGCATATCAATTGACATTTTTTTTTTTTTTTTGGATCAGCAAACCAACAAATTATTCATTTAAATAATCTCAAACAGCATCAGAAATAAATGAAGGCATAAAATCATGCCAAACACTAGTGCTAGAACCAAAAAAAGCAACTTCATGGGCTACTCTATCCTCACCCCTCACCCTCTTCTCCCATCTCGGGGAATGAAGCAACAAGAGCCACAGTTGACTTCACGCATCAATTGACTTTTTGTCATCTATCAGCACCAAATATGTTGATTTCATGATTTCGATGAGAAAATATCTCATGTTTTGGCTGAGTTTCCCATAATCGAGCCCCCATGTTAGGCGAGCATAATATTTTATTACATTCTGCTGTCAGCATGTCACACTAGTCGATTGAGTTGTGGGTCATAGGGCAGGCGGCTTTATCTAATCAAGGTCCTCATACTATCCAGGGGTGAAGAACCACTAGGGGTGGGGAGGAAAATGAGTGGAAAGAGAAAAGACCTTGGAAATATAAGAGTTCCAAATCGAATTTCTTTAAAAAGAGGAACTTTTGTCTCATGATAACCTGCTCCAGTCCTTGTGAATCAAGGTGGAGGGCAGAATGGGAAAAGAAAAGGAAAATCACTTTTAAGTGTATACTTCATTTATGGCTTTCATCTTTCTTTTCTTTTCCCTGAAAAACACTAGAGCCAGCAAAGCTAGCAATTGGATTCAAATATCCAAGAGCAAGGTTGTATATCAATGCCTCAAGAATGAAGCAGAAGCAGGGACTATAGCCAACAATAAAAAGAGATATCGCAACACGTGATAGCAGACTTAATGTGGGGGCTTGACATGGTCAATGGCTTCTTTGAATAGATGGAACAAAAGACAAAATTGCAGGATGAGGACTCTGTTATTAGTTAGTTTCAGTAAGATCAGTGCATCTACTAATCAAATGTAATGTCAGGCGAGCGAGGGAGTGAATGTGTGACATGTCCTCCTGTGTACTATGGTTGTGTTTGTGTCGCACTCTATGTGACATTTCAAGAATATATATTGATACATAATGATAAATGATAATCACATTGTGTAATATGCATAAAAGGTTATAATGAAGTAATAATTGGCGAAACAAACATGAGTGATAAAAGGAAATGGAGAAATGGATACCCCATTCTTGGCTTCGATGGCATGTTCATCATCAATATGACAACAGAGACCAACAATATCAAATTCATCAAGAAACTCGGGCCTCAGCTCTTCTTCCCCTTCGCACTCCTCCCCGCAATACGAGTCTGTATTACATGAAAATGCACAATCACTAAAAAACCATAATTTACACATCACTTTATCATGAAAAGCGCACTCCATTTCTGTAACAAATACAGAAATTTGATAAATTCTTTATGATTCATCAGAAAATTAGAAGCCCTAAGTTCACCATTTAAGTAGTACCAACACCAAACAGAATAAATCTAAAAGCAACCTTTAACAAACTTTTATTCTTGATCCTTTCATTCAAAGCCTGATTTCTATAATCAAAAACCCTAATTCAAACTTCTTCATTTTCTGTAAAACGACGCCCAATTCAATTTTTTTGAGGTGAAGTACAAATTTCCAACCTTTTCTTCTTATTTCAATTTCTCTTGTAACAAACTCAAATAAAATTGAAACTTTCCCTTTGTACTATTCGTTGATTATCTAGCCTTCCATAATTCCAACATCAAAATTAAAAAATTTCCCTATGCTTCCCACAAAAATCGAATTAAAGAGAAACATATCCCTTTTTCATATCATTTTTCGCACATGTGAAGAGAAAAAACAGAAAAAAAAAAAAAAAAAAAACGTCGCAATTAGACAAGCCTGA
>CAIGRT010139507.1:0-10447 GCA_903798405.1 Fraxinus platypoda
CATGTGGGTCCGTAAGTGTCCGGGGTTGACATTCCCTTATACAGGGGGTCCGTGATTTTTTTATTTCGCATGGCCCCTCATGTAAGGGACGTGTCATCCGGTGTGTCAATTTCGAATGTACAAGTAGCATGAATGATTTTATAAATAGATAAAAATTTGCTAATAAAATAAAGGTTAATCATTTATAAATCATTTATAAATTAAGCCCCCGTTTGGCCCCCTTTAAATTCCATTATTTGCTAAATTTGTCGACCACTTGCGAGCCCCATGTGCCCATTCCAACTGACATTGAAAGTGACGTATGGAATTGGTGGTCAATAATAATGAGTGAAAATTTTTTATACTGAAGGACTAAAAGATCATAGTACCCCTACAAACATTAGGTGCCATAATGAGGGCTATGCATTGGGGGGTGATTTTGTATTTTGATGGGAAAAGTGGAGGGTGGTAATGTCCTTACAATGTCCAATGATTCTTTGGACATTGATATCCTCGACCAAGTGATTAGATATGGTGCAGACATGGGTCCACTTTTGTCAAATAGGTGAAGTTGAAAACTGGTTTAAAATTAAATTAAAGAGAAATAAAGGGAGCCAAACGAGGGCTAAATAGATTGAGGCTTGTTTAGGATGGGAAATTATAAGTTAAGTTAATTTATGCATTAAGACTTAGTTATGACTTATAAAAAGGTCAGATTTTTGTTTCAAAGTAATTGTCCATTTGATTGTTCCACCAATGCATTTTTTACAATTCAGCATGTCATCTCTTCATAGCAAAGGAAAGAAGTCAAGGTGTCAAAAATTGGGTTGACATCTTTTCATTCTCTATGGAGAGGTGATGAGTCGAGCTATTAAAAATGTACTACTGGGATAGCAACTTCAAGATAGTAGGTTTGGACTTGTATCTAACTTTTTTATGCCTACCTAATCATGCACCGATGGACAAGTCACAAACCATGTGCTAGAGACCTAAGACACTACATAACTGAAAGTTGGGATAAGGATGTGAAAAGGAAGAGGTAAGGGACCAATTTGCAACAACATTAAAAGATTGAAAACCAATAAATAAATTTTCACATTTTACGATTTAATAACAAGTCAAGAAATTCCTTCCTCTTAACTAGTGAATCTGATCATGCATTCTTAGAAATACTCGTAATGATCAACTTTTTTATTATTTCTTGAGAACTCGCAATATTGGCCTAACAAACCCCTCACGAAGTCTCCGTTTTTACATATATTGTACTACATTTAGGTGCAAGAAGACCTTGCAAAACCCAATCTCTTATTAATAAGGTCAAATTCCCAATTATGATTTTGTTGCATAATGTTGCCAATAATAGAGGTTCCAGGCCAACTTGCAGACACAAACCCTAGACATTTCACTCCCTCAGCAGCATCAAGTACATAGCTTTTAGCAGGTGCTTCAAATGTTGCTCCATCTGCAAAATGAAACTCTAGTTTTGGCACCATAGACTCATTAAATCCTGTTGAATTAAAACAGTAATCCATAGGTTCAATGTCCAGTTTTGATTTTGAGAAATTTGACAGGGAATGCTCCAGGGCAGCCATTACAGGTTGATATGCGGGTTGAGTCAAGAATGTTAGGCTTGTCCCAGAGTCGAGGATTAATCCACCTTGGCCGTTCACGTTCCATACTTGAGATGGGATTTGCAACATTGTCCCTGTTGGAGATTAAACTCAATTAAGTAAATGCATCAAAGATCTAACTGCTTGATCTTTTAGATGATATAATTTAACGTTATATCATAGCAGGTAAAGTTCTATGTTTAAGACTCGCTTTCACCCATTCAGGGATAGAGGGAGAGGTCTCGTAGAAGACTAAATTTAAGTGAGGTTAAAAGCACTTTTAGACGAGTTATAGCAAAGTTTCATCTTAATTGTCAAACTGTTTAAACTTATAGACGAGATGGTAAAATAACATTACCACCAATGGAGATGCTCCTGATGTTTACAGCGTAGAATGAATTGATCTTCCCCAGGACAAGCTCTGTATATTGCATTTTATCTGGTGGTGTCACTGCAGCTTGTTTGTCGTTGCCAAAGACGAGATAACTCGATACATTTTGTGGGCTTAAGTGATCAACCAGACAGTAAGAGAATTTGCCCCCAAATTTCTCCACTGCTTTGTGTGTAAAGGAGTAATTGCTGTAACCAAGTCCTATAACACCATCAGATGTCTCGAAAGTGCCATGGGACGACTTGGTGCATCCAACCAGAACATTATTTAGTCTTGCCGATCTTCCATTAGTCAGTCGAATTGTTACTGTTTCATTAGCAAATAGTCCGAGTGCTTCTGATCCATCTGCGTACCTAATATAACCATAACCAGAACATAACAATTAGTTTCAATCGCGTTAATGCTATCTAGTATTAGACTAGAATGGACAATATAAGTACATGTAATCGTAGGCACAAGGAGACGATGGAGAAGGGCAGTGAGAAAGAGAGAAGAGATTTGCAAGTTCAATCTTGCACACTCTTGAGGAACAAGGAATAGTCCTGAAAGAACTCGACCTATCCGGACGAAAATTCCTTCGACCTGACGACTTCTGGTTACACATGGCACCTTGACATTTATAACGACACTTCATCCAAGTCAGGTCACTTCCAGTGTCAGCAATCAGCACGAATCTCTGAGCCGGCGTTCCAACCTTAAACGTCACAAAGTATTCTCCGATCCCATAATCTGCACCTGAACGCAATGGCAATTTCCCCGATGCATTCTGATCGTTAGTCACTCCGGTATTCGCTCGAACTTGTCTTCTGATAACAGCACTTCCGTGCTTTACTCCCCGCCGTTGTGAAATTGCACGTTGTCGGTTGATATCCCGATGAAGCAGCAATTTAATGTGCTCCAGTTGAGTCATATGCTGCATCACATTGTTCTGATTTCTTTGCAGGGAATGCCGGTGAATCAATTCAAATTTGGTTCCAGATAAGTGCTCATGGCCCTGTGAAATGGCCACATAAAGCAAGAAAATTAATAGAATAAGATTTCCTTTCCGGATGTAAGTTACCATATTTTTTGTACATGTAACTGCATAAATTCTTGACCAGGAACATGAGCAAGATTTAATAACAAGAGAAGAATATATAGTGATAGTAAGATGTGGCCATGTGGGTGTAATGGCTACGAGGTCGAAGAAACACGTGCACAATTTATTCATAATTAGGTAGCGGCAAGAATTGGGTTAGTTCATAAGGGAGAATCGAGTTATTTCACACATTCATCAATGGGCCTCTCTGGGCGTATTTTGACACATACGAAGGAATCGAGGTCGGAATTATTGGATGTTTAGTACTTTGATATAATGTTACACTGTCTCATTTAAAAGTTAATTATTTTTTTTTTAATTCAATCTTCTGATGTCGAAGAAAACAACAGAGACAAAAGACAAAATTGTAACACTATTTAATTTCATAACTTTGCTGGTTTTGTTCTTCTTTCTGCTGCATGGTTTCTTAAATACAATATTATGGATGATTGATTTGTCACACAATATGTTGTTGACTATTGCCATTTTTATAACCATTTCTGTAAGTATTCAATTTTATCCTCTTTCTATCTTCACTGGACAATTCGAGCACGAATTTTAACCGTGTTAGTAACTATATTGAACTATTGTCAACTATGGGCATGAGCATGTCGTTGAGTTTACGTCTTTACTAACATATATGTAACATTGCATGCAATTTGGTATGGTTATATGCATGTGTAAACATTACATATTGTTCGTTTAACAAAGAGACGCGTAACATTGAAATATTGGGCTTATCAATGAACTTGTAGAAATAGGGAACATGGGGGGTGGACATATAACCGACTAACCATCCGGAACCGAGCAGACTCACGTCGATTTTAGGGTCAGTTTAAAATAAAAATTGTCGGGTTCGTTTTCAAGTTGGGATTTCATCCAACCTAAAATGTCAATCCGATGGTAGTTCCATGCCCGAACCTGACCTCTTTTTCCAAAAACTAGAGGATCATATCAACACATGCAAAAAATTCGATCCTTGTACTTAAATGCATAACTAATTTTAGTTCTTTTACAACTATATTTATCAATCTTCCATGTTTACGCAAAACGTGCTCTATCATGAACATTGGATTGGTGAGTAATAGAAAGAGGTCCAATCTTGATATGAGAACATCAGCAGTTTTGGTTTACAACTTTAATTAAGGTAGTTCAACTATGTTGCCTGCCAATTTCATAAAAGATAAGATGGGTTTGGCTGACATGACTGACTGGAACTTGATCATATAGTCCTCCAAGGCCATGTTTGTTTCGAATTAAAATCAGATTTTAATCTAAGTCAAAGTCAAAGTCAAACAATCAATATTAGCCACATCTTTCAGGAGTCTCACAACTTTTCAACCACACATTTCAAAAACATCTATCACAATCTACTAAAAATCTAATTTTAATCCCCACCAAACACCCACTAAATAAGATTTTAACTTTTTGAATTATGCTATTCGTACAATCATACTTACTTGATAGTAATGGTTGACAATGTTGGTGTTATCAAAATTCGGACCATTGATTTAAAAAACAGTTTTTGAAATAGATGAACGTGATGTTGCCAACCAATATTATCAAACTATATTGTACATATAGCATAATTCTAACTTTTTTTTCTTCATCAATACTACCCAATGCTATCTAATTCCAGTACCAAACATACCATGAGAGAACTCGGCCTGTTTCAAATCCTAGAAACAACGAGAAATGAAATCGGAGTGTAGTTACGATATTTAAAATTTTACACACCAATATTTCCACGCGAGTTAACTTGTACCACATGCAAATCTGGACTTCTGAAATCTGATTCACCCGATATGAAAGATGCAGTTGGCAAATCCATGTTCAGCATTTGCCTCTTTCGTTCTGGTGAAGATCCTTCTGGAGGCAATCCTACCGGAATCTCATAGGAGGTAAGGCAGCTTTCAGTTGAACGAACAGCCTGTTGAGTACGAACCTCAGGAGACACTAGTTCAGGGCATTGGATTCCCAATTCATTGGTAGATGATGATTTGCACGATCTAAGTAGATTACGGGAAGCGCCAGGGATTGACTCGGTTCCTTTCTCTTGATAACCCTCTCCATTGTCATTTACCACTGCAGATCCAATAATTTGATCGACCAGCATCTTGCAGGCTTGCTCCAGCATAGCCATATACCTTCTCTCAGCATCTTGACGAATTTGCAAATGTTTTTCAGCCTGTGTAAACCATGGCAAAGATGGATTCAGCCGACTGGAGCAAAGGTTTGCAGCTAGTTTAGAGAATATCTCGGTGTAATATTTTGGACTAACCCTTAATCCCAATTACGGGAGCAAAATTAAGCAAAATGCAAAACACAAACATGCACGAAGAAATACACAGATTTAAAGTGGTTCACCCTCAATGTGAGAATAACATCCCCTAGCAGCTGCAGGATTTCACCATTACAAATAGCTCTTTATACATGTAGGAAATTTAGGGTGACATAAATTGTGTTTAGAATGCCTAATATACACCTGACCCCAAATACACCTATAAAAAGTTTGAGGTTGAGGAGTTATACGTACAACTTAGTCAAATATGAACTAGAGTCCAGTATTTCAAAATGACTTAAAAGGTCGATTTTCTTGAAATATTGAAAGGTGGATGAGAGGGGGCTTACTTCAACTTGCAAGTGCAGTTTGCTTTGAACTTCCATATGTGCTCTTAATGCCTCCTTGACTTCATAACCCCTAGACATATGATCCAAACATTAAAAATGATTATAAAGCTTCAATTGTTGCAACAACTTGAAGCATATGCATGCGTTATAGACTTCTTAAACACGAATAAAAATTCTTACTCCGTCATGTCAGAATCTGGCAAGTTTTGAGGACTGCTTGAACGAGGGGTATCCAGAAGGTATGAAGCGGAAAGACCTTCCATTTGGCAGGTAAAAGGTCAGTCGGAAATTATGGATACATAAATGCAAGAACTGCTCTTAGAAACTTCCTAAGCAAAACCTCTCTCGATACAATAATCAAATTCTCTTCATTTGAGGTTGGGGAGAGCGGGGATTAATTCTCTGGAATTTTTATCTTCACATATTTTTCCATTTCTCATTCAGGGAAACAGTATTATGAGGCTGCTATGCAATATAGTCACCCATATATCTCTATCAAATTTACACATTATGCTCTAAATAATTAGGAGGGATTCAAAGCAGCTAATAAGAAGTTACACAAAGAGACAGCTATGGAAAAAACTGGACGTACAATCTTTAGAAGCCTCGCCAAGATCTTTCCCCTGTTGCTTACCCATTCTGTATTTCTGTAACAAGACATGATATTACGCTGAATTGCAAGCTCCAAAGAGATTATTTTTAATAAAAGGAAAGCAAACCTGGAGATGACTCTTCAAATGAAATAGAGTCAGTCCCTTAACACCCATTGTCCGCAGTAAAGCCTTTGGGGTAGCTTCTGCAAATTTAGATGTGTTCATACAAGTCAAACAATTGAAATTCCTATTCAGAACACATTTATTATATCAAGTTTCAACTCCGTAATCCCAAGAAATCAAGTTTGCCTTAGAAAAAAAATTAATGATTAATGTCAACTTAAAGCACATTCATCAGTGTCATACATGAAAAGGTGTGCTTTCAGAAGTACAACCACAGACCACACAAACTGTTTGATAGATTTATAATAGGAAGAACTACTGATTGAAAACATCATTAAGGTTATCGCTTACTTAAGCATCCTAAATGCAAAATGGCTTATGACTAAAATCTAGCTGAGTACCAGCAGAGGTCGGAAATCACTTATTTAACCATATACTACGACTTGCCTAATTTCAAAACTAACTGGAACGCTAGAATCCCTCCTCGCCAAGTTGAATGTAGCGGAAGTGAAGCACCCTTATAAATTTGTTGTCGTTGTGTGAGGGTGTGATGATCCAGGAGATGGGGCGGGAAGTGTAACTACAGCCAGAAAAATACTTCTAATCTTTAATGCTGCCTAGTGGCATATACTAGGACTTGCCTAATTTCACGACTAACAGGGCTTTTAAGAACATTCAACTGTTGAGTATTTTGATACCAAATAAACCAGGGTTATGATGAATAAATCGGGTCGGCTTTTATTCATAGGCTTTGTTAGAAGCTCTGGGATTAATGTTTAATTACATAGGCCCAAAACCAAAATTGGTAACCCGAGAATTGGAGACGGACTTTGTGGTTTTGGGCTTGTGATCTGAGCACTGATTCATCCACTTTTGGTGCCACATTGATTAAGATCCACATGGGAGTATTGATTTACATTCATAGTACTTTGATTTCAAATTATTCAATTGTTTAGAATTGAAGGTGCTGATTTTATCTACACAACTGTTCATGTGTACTTCATTAGAAAAAGGAAACTTCAATTTCTTTATCCGGTTGTCCTACCATTTGTAAGAAAAATACATAAGAGTATTCCAATATTTCAGGCACGAGAGAGAGAGAGAGAGGAGATCACACTTTCTAAAATAGAAGGGAACAATAAAGAAAAACATCCACAAATGTGTCAATACATATGTATACTGCATTTGAGAAGTATTGAAAATGGCCGATGGAGCAAGCATAGACGAGATTTTAACTACTTTTCTTATTTCATTAGGCCATAAAACCATTCTTCATCGCCCAAAAAACAATCTAAAATAGAAAAAATGAACTATTTCCAGAAGCACGTTTATACAAAAAGTAACATAAACACTATAGAGATCCAATTTAATAAACAAGAAAAATACTGAAAGTCATCAGCAAACACGAAAAGCGTTTTTTTTTTAAAAAACCAACATTTTCAGCTAATGAATTAGAAATCAAAAGTTTGGAAGAAACATAAATCTAAAGAAAAATACTGACTGGTTGCACCACCAAGTTGAGCAACAGCGTCAACAAAGCGTTCATGAAGGTCGGCAGTCCACCGGAGTCGGGGTTTTTGGTCGGAGGTGAGGACCAAACATGGGTCTCCACCACCCATTTGGCCATAACCATCGCTGTTTGTCCCCTGAATATTTTCTTGAATCAATCTTGAAAACATGGAGACGGGGTCTTCAATGAATGTAAAAAAGACAACTTTTTGTACAGAGATCTCAGCTTCTTTTTCAACTGCTTAGTAATTAAATTGTTAATCAAGAGACTACTTTTTTCATTGAAAATTTGTTTGTTTGCTGCAGAAAGTAGAGAGAAAGGATGGAATACTGGAAAAGACTGCAAATGCGACTTCACGGTCAGTTGTTTTCTTTCTGATACTGCTCTCTCCTGTCCTATTCACTCAGATTCGAAATAAACTCGTCACGGGTCATTAGCGAGTTTATTTGTCTCTATATTCAACTGTAGGTAACTGGAGAAAACCGTACCAACTTGTCTATGTTAAGCCTCTGTTTGAGCTACATTATTTTTTTCATTCTCATTATTCTACTCATTTTCAACCACACATTCTTCAATAAAATAATATTTTCTATCACATCAATAATTTTTTCTTTTTTTTTAATCACATATTTCTCATCACACCACTTTAAAAAAATACATTCTCTTATTTTAATATGCACCAAACACACTCTAATTGTTAAAACTAACAAGTAACATTCTAGCCGTACTTTTTAATTTTCATCTTGCACCAGTTTTTATTACATTTGATGTTATTAACCTTTGTTTAATGTAGCACTAATGTCCACAACTTTTCATTTTATTTTCAATTTTTCATTAATTAGTTCATTTGATAATGGTCTACGTCCAAAAAGGGGTTAGGATTAGGGGTGGGCGTGGGTTGGGTTGGGTCGATTTTTTACCCAACCCAAACCCAACCTAATATGGTCGGTTTGATAAAAAATCAATCAAACCAACCCAATCCATTTATGTGTTTCAACCAATCCAACCCAACCCAATCAAGTTTCGGTCGGATTAGGTTGGGTTGGGTTGGTCGATTTGGACATTAAAAATCATAAAAGCATATTTTGAGTTCCGACAATAAAAATATATCAACCACATGAAATGCGTAAATAAAAAATGCTAAAGAAAGAAAATATAGTCATCTTGTACCTGTAATTAAAACTGCATTTGTTTTCAAATTAAAGTTTAACAAGAAATGGGAAAGATAAATCAAAAATCCACTACAACAACTTTTTAATAGCATAACCACAAGTTAAATCATAAACTTGGAATAATCATAGATACTCAGTACAANACAACTTCGTCAAGATTTTAAAGTACAAAAGTTCTAAAAGATTTTCACCGACAAATTTTAGCAATTAAGAAATTTACAAAAAAAATACTTTCTCATTTCTTGGTGAGAAAATAAGAGAGGCGACGGCGAGTGGAGTTGGATCGTGGGAGAGAGAGAGAGAGAGAGAGGAGGAGGAGGAGGAAAATTATTAGGTTAGAGTTGTGTAATTGTGTTTTGTAACTTGTTTGTCCCGTGACTTTTACCTTTTGAATGAGGTTGCGTCCTTTTTTTTTTTATTTTTAACAAAATGGGTCGGATTAAATCGGTTTTCTTGAATTAACCCGTGACCCAACCCAACCCGACCCGACCCGACCTGACCCGCCTTCTTTGCCCAAAACCCAGCCCAACTATAAAATTAAAAAAAAAAAATCGACCCAAACCGTTTGGGTCGATTCGGACGGTTTAGGCAGGTTGATTTAAGTTTTGCCCACCCCTAGTTGAGACGGTATACAACAATTTTTTTGTCAATCATATTTTATGGGTAATTAACACATAACGTCTCCACCTTTATTGTTGTTGTGGAAAACGTTTCTACCTTTCACTTTTTTTTTTTTCGCATTTTCACCTTTATTTCCACATTTCATTGTGCAAAAGGCTCTTTCATCTATTTTCTCAATTTAAAAATTGTGAAATGAAGAATATACAATTCTCTTTAAATAAAAAAAAAATTAATCGTAATTATAGTCCCAAGTTTTTTTTAAAAGCGCAAATGATTCTCAAATAAATTATTAAAAGGGTAATTAGTACATGATGTCCCTATCTTTCACCGTTATTGAGAAAAACATCAATACCTTTCATTTTTTTTCATTCTTAATTACACATTTGATTGTGTAAACGATCATTTTCATCAATTTCCATCCAATTTTTCAATAAAGAACTGTGAAATAATAAATATAACCTCGTATTTAAATTAAAAATTTATATATTCTAATTTCTAATTTTTAATAATTTATTTGGGACAGTAAACGTAAAAAATTAAAAAAATAAAAATTTTCAATAAATTTAATTGGGTCTCGTTTGCACTTTAAAAAAATAAATTCTTTAATACTTTATTGAGGACTCATTTGCACTTTAAAAAAAAATTGGAACTATAGTTGCAATTAAATCTTTAGTTTTTTTTATTATTTAAATAAGAGGGTATATTCATCATTTCACAACTTTTTATTGAGAAATTAGAT
>CAIGRT010139520.1:0-21670 GCA_903798405.1 Fraxinus platypoda
ATTAGTTTTCCCACCATTTTGGTGGGAAAATGGAATTCCAGTTTTTTTTTAAGCAATTTGAACAAATTTTATAACCAATTGTAAAAAAAAAAAATTCATTTTAATGGACAATTTTCATGTAAAACAAAGTCAAACGACCACTAAACTTTGATGAAAAAATATTTTCTTGGAAATATTTTTTTTAGTTAGTTTGTTTTACTTTTTGGCAATGAAAACAAATTTTATAATCAATTGTGGAAAAAATTATCATTTTAATGAACAATTTTCATGTAAAATAAAGCCAAACGAACACATAAAGATCCAAAATTTTAAAATTTTCCAGGTGGAAAATTATACCAATCAAACACACTTAATTAACAATTCTCTGAAAAAACAAGTTGTAGACAATTATTTTCTCTGAAATTCATTTTCTTTTCACCTATTTTCCATCCTTACAATCAAACGGACCCTAACAGTTTAATTTTCCCTAACTTGTATGCCTAGTGAATCCATCCAAAATGACGAGATGGAAATGCAAGTTTAAGAATATGTTTGGGAGAGATTTTTTTAGGTGAAAAAATTAAAAAATGTGAGGTTAAAAAGTAAGAAAAAATTAAGAATCTCATGAAATATGTTATTAAAAAACAATTTTAAAAATAGATCTCCAAATCGAACCTCGAATTTGCTATAGGTGGGTTGGTAGGTATCTTAGACGAGGAAGACATCGATAGCAAATAGGGACATGTTTTTTTTTTTTTGGGAAAATGGTAAATTTAACCTTTGTTTGACAATCATTATTTTAAAAATCTTTAATTCTCACACTCATTTTCAACACACATTTACACAATAAAATATTTTGCATGTAAATCCAAAAATTTTATTCACTATTTAACCACACATTTTTCAAAAAATCACTATTCAAAACTCTATTTTTCTCAAAATAATGGTAATCAAACAGGGGTCTAACCAGCTGTCCTTAATCTTTTTAGAAATGTAGCATTCCATGTCTTCAACCTACCATTCATTGCACTCATATCTCCAGCATTTTAAAACTAGGACACATATGTCTTCAACAAAGAAAAAAATGTTTATTTAAACATTAAATAGTCTCATGAAACTCACATGATGTCAGGTAGGATTGAAGCAGGTGACATCTTTCACGAATAACAATGAATTTTTCTAGTCGAATTTCTAAATAAAAGTTGAACTTCTTGTTTACTTTGTTTTGAAAGAAAATAATGTTTTTGGACAATTTTACAATTTTCAGTATGATATTACAAGAGCTTTACATGACTCTTTAACGTTTAAATAAAGTTTATCGGTATGGATTTCGAAAAATATAAGGGTCCGTTTGATTGCAATAGTGAAATTTGGGTGGAAAGAAAATGAATTCTAAGAAATTGAATTGCCTAGAATTGTTTTCCTGTTAATTGTCAATTAATTATGTTTGATTAGTATAAATTTTCACGTGGAAAATATTGAAATTTTGGATCTTTTGATGTTCGTTTGACTTTGTGTTTACATGAAAATTATCAACTAAAGTGATAGAATTTGTTACAATTCAGGATATAATTTGTTTCCATTGCTTAAAAAAAATGTGGAAAACCATTTCGAAGGAAAATTTTGCTTATCAAACAATGTAAAAGATGGAAAATGGAAAATGATTTCTAAGTTCCATAGAAAATCGGGGATTTCAAACAGGGCTTAAAGTTTAGTTAGAATTTGAACATTGGATTCATGTACTTCTCTTGAACTTGAAGCAAGTTTTGTTGGCATTTTGTTGTATATTAGTCAGAGTTGAATGTGCATTGCACGTTATTCTGAAATGCTTTATAAGTGTCGTGAAAGTATTTTGACAATTTATTTACCATTTTGATCTAAATATGAGATAAATGCAAGCTCTTAAAAATAAATATTAATTATTATACATGCATATAAATAGTGAAATGCATACTTGAATGTAAGTATTAGAATTACAACTAAACATACAAATGAAGATGAATAGAAAATACGATACATAAATGTTAATTATTTTAGAATTAATACCAAATAATATATACTTGACGATGAATATTGAGTCATTTATACTAAATGGATATAATTTAATTCAAATTAGGTGAAATTTGGATTATAATTAGCATACATGAACGTGAATAATGATCTGTATTCTTAAATGTGAAATTCTAATTAATATTAATCAAATAAATGCGAATATTAATTAATTGAAAATTAATAACAGGGACATCAACGTGGACGTCAATGTAAATGTGAATGTGAATGTGAATGTGAATGTGAATGTGAAATTCTAATTAATATTAATTAAATGAATGCAAATTTAATTAATTGATAATTAATAACATGGAATACATGCATGAACAATGATTTTATAATATTTATTATTATTTGTAAATTAAATATATATTGGAAAGCGAAAGCGAAAGTATTATTGAAATAATTGAATTACAACGTGATTATAATCATCAAAAAAATAATTCTCTTATATTTTATATATGATATTGAAAGGTTAATGTCCCAAGTACATGACTGTCACAGGGCCTTTACAGGCAGAGTCGAGCCCCACCTCTGTATTAAAAAAAAAAAGGATAAAGCTATTTGTACACCGGGTGTACATACACATCTCTCACATGAACAATGTGCGCAAATATTTTATTCTATGTGGGACCCCCCTCCATGTGAGAGGGGTGTAAATGATTGTGTGAATGATTATGTACATATAGCATGATTGTAAAAAAAAAAAACTATGGCCCCACCCCCCATTGTATCTAACCTGGCAGGCCCTGATGTACCTGTAGCAGGGTTCTATTGAAATTTCCAAAACTTTTAAGAACGAAGGTTGCACTGTGTGGTCATCATACAATCACATGACCTGTTAAATCATTGGACAACTGTATCATCCCCAACCCCTTACACCCCCACTGCCTCCAGCCCCACCCAATCCTATGTTGCCTCCCACCGCACCCCCATGCCTCCTCTAATCTCAACAATCCCACAAACCCAAAATCCTGTTTCAACTCTTCAATAAAATCCCCCATTTTCCCTTAAATACAAAATCAAGAAAATGCCCATAAAATAATGCTTCTGAATTCTGTTTGTGTACTTGAGATTCCTCAGAAACTCACTTTTCAGCCCCGGCTTTTTCCTGAACTCTACCTACCTTCCATGTTGGAGCAAACCCTAGATCTGTCCCCCTATTAGGTAAACAAATGCACGCACAGTCTTTGCCTTTAATCTAAGTGTGCGTGTAGATTCTATTTTTATGTTCGTAAATTTTTTGAACTGCAGCTTTTTAATAAATACGTTGTACTTGTACAGCTTGTGTTCACTTCTTTTTTCTTAATTTTTTCTCCTGTGAGGTCGCGCGCGCGCGCACTCACACACGCTATATGCATATGTTGGTTGTGCGTCTGCTGACTGCTTTTTTGATATTTATGGGAGCAGATTTTTGTGGAAAGTGGAAGGAGATATATTGATTGAAGGTTTTTTGGTGTGCGTTGAAAGAGGGAGAAGAGAGGGGGAGTAATTAGAGGGAAAGATGAGTGGGATCGGATCATCGGTAGCGGTGGGGATGGGGGGTGCAGGAGGGGAACTGGGGTATGGGAGGTGCAGACCACCGTTTACAGCAGTTCAGTGGCAGGAACTGGAGCATCAAGCCATGATATATAAGTACCTTGTGGCTGGCTTGCCAGTCCCACCTGATCTTGTCATCCCGATTCGTCACAGCTTCGAGGCACTATCTGCTCGGTTCTTCCACCACCCATCTTGTAATCGTCTTTCTATTTATATATTTGACCATGTTTTTGCGCACAAACATATCATATATAGGAAGAATTGGAATAATGAACCTCTTATGTTAATTCATCAATTTTGCTTGTCAGACTTAGTTGTAACAAGCTTCTCACACACTGTGTATAACTATTTAATATAGTTTTATGTACGTGAATGAAGTTAGATTCTGTTTTTATTTCTATTTGTAACTTAGGTCTAGAAAAAAAGTAAGACGTGGGTTGGCAAGTGCTTAGTGCACAATCTGATGCTGGAAAAAGAAAAAAGATATACTATTCATGTTTCTTTATAAATGTTAATAAATTTGAAGTGGAGCGAATAACTTAAATGTTTTCCTTTCCTAGTAAACTCTTGGAACTTGATTTTGGATTCTTTAATGCAGTCGGATATTGTTCCTATTATGGGAAGAAATTTGACCCTGAGCCAGGGAGATGCCGGAGGACAGATGGGAAGAAATGGAGGTGCTCCAAAGATGCGCATCCAGACTCCAAATATTGTGAGCGGCACATGCACCGTGGCCGCAACCGTTCAAGAAAGCATGTGGAAACTCAATCTACTTCACAATCCTTATCAACTGCAATGTCGCACATCACCAGTGGGAGCAGTGGTAAGAGTGGAAGCTACCAAACTGGTGGCAGTGTAAGCTTCCAAAACATGCCCTTGTATTCTGTTAGTTCGGAAGGTTTGTCTTTTGGGAACAATGTGACAAAGCTGCAGATGGAGCCTGTGCCCTATGGGATCAATAACAAAGAGTACAGGTAACTTTGTTAAGCTTAGTTTCTTATTTTACATTGGAAACTATATAAGTAAATAAGTAACTTCATGACATTTCTCTTGTCCATCTGTTTTTTACTAGCATCAAGTACTACAGTTATGATTAAATCTGTATATTGTGCTGGACACAATGTACTTGTGTCGATAAGAGTGACCAGACACAAGTAATTCTGTTTGTTAAGTAATTTATTTCACTTACGTAGGAGGACTTGTTTGTGGTCACAAGTATATTGTGTCCATCACAATATCTGTATACTTCTCAATCTGGTGTTTTAGTTTGTGCGTAACTCTGCTTATTATGTTTCTCTCATGTCTATACCATTTGTTTTTATCATGTCAGGTTCTTTTTTGGGCTATTTCTTTGAGTTGTATCACAGTTAGGGTAGCTCATCCAACAACCACATTCTTTCTTTCACCCTGAGAAGAGCAATATTATTTGGCATATCTGTGAAATGATTGCCTGCAGTAATGTTTTTATGCTTGGTGATATTGTTGAGACTTGAGAGATCCCCTCATTTTTTAGTTTTTAATTACTTGAGGATTAGAAACAGGAAGATCTTGCTATTAAGAAATAGTGGTTATACATCGAGTAGAGGCACTCATCCAGCATCATTACCGACAGGCATTTCTGTTTTCAGATATGAGCTGTCATATTGAGATCTGATTGCCTGGTACTCAAACTAAGGCCATTTGGTAGTCATTAATTCTGTTAAGCTTATATGATAGTTGAATCAAGAAAATTTAAATGGGGAAACAGGTTAGAAAATGCAATATTTGCTGACATTTAATGGGTAAGGGGCTGTCTTCACTAAGCCCCTGTTTGAGCTCTTTTTTCAAGAATGTATTTTTTCAAAACTCATTTTCAACTACACATTCTCCTGTTAAATAATTATACACGTATTTCAAAAATTTTACCTTACTTTTTAACCACACATTCTCCAAAAAAATCACTATTACATAATACATTTACCCAAAAATGGGGATCAAACATGGGGTAAGGTTTTGTTTCTGCTGATTGAAATACGATAAATCCACAGACAAACGGATGTGTTTCATATATTTGACTAAATATGTGAAAGTTCTGAAACCCCTGGTGGCCTGGTCCCAAAGCTTGTAGTGGAGGAATGCGCTAGTCCGCAGTTGATTTCCTACTTTTTTTTACTGGTAAAATTTGATCTGTGATTCTATCATAACTTTATGGTTATTGAGTAATTCATTCTTGCAAACTATACTTTCCTTCTTTCGTGAAACATGAATTCCAATGTGATGAAGAATGTGGGCGAGTCTGCCTGGGAAGATATGATATCATGCATCATTCTGGTCAAAACTAACTGGAAGTTCTATGGTTTATTCATTGTCTATGATTCCTGCCAATGGGCAGAAATTGAAAGTTTTCCCCGGGGGTGAATTAAGCTAATGGTTAGCCTAATAGTAGCTGAGCACAAGAACTGGAATTGATGAGGATCAGAATCTGTTTATGTATAATTCTGTGATTGAGAAACCAGTGGGTAGCGTTTCTTGATGTAGAGAACTAAATTATGAGGATTGATTTTAGTCAGCGCTTCTTGCACGTAGTCCTGTTCACTGGTCTTTGGAATGATTTGCAGGTCATATGACCTAGTTGAAAATGAACTGCATGTTCATTCATAGTCCTATAGTGCCACGATTACACGTAACAAGTGGAGCTGTAGAAAGTTCAATATTGGTGAAGATTATGACAGAGCTTTTATAAGGCTTTATTTAAGCTAGTATGCCATGTTCTTATTTTTTCATTCAGGCACCCAATAACATACTATAGAAAGTATGTAATTGATGTTTCTGGCACTTTGGTACCTGTTATTGAAAGTTGCTTAATTTGTGCATTCTTCAAAATCTCACTTCGTCTATCTTGTTGGACTGTTGTACTCTAGTGCATAATGATGGAAGCATCCTGATCATTATTCTGAGATTTCCAAGCTTCTATTTGTTTTTAGGCGTGTTTACACCATGGAAGGAAAAAGATACTATCACCTTATTTTTTTCCTTGTGACCAATCGAATGAAGCTAGAGCAAATTGAATGATACGACTTCTGACGATAAATTGTTTTAGATCTCTGATAAGGGTTTAGTTTCTTCTCAACATCTACTTTTGCTCGAGGACAAGTTTTAGTTTAGTTCTTTAGCTACAGGAATTGCATTTTTTTTTGCACTTCACGCCAATAATGTACAATATTTTGATCTTGTTGAATGAGAAACACAGAATTTATCTTTAATTCCTCTCTCCCTCTACCTCTTTTGACATTTATCAGCTTATTATAACATAATCAACACAGGTACATTCATGGACTTGCTCCTGATCCTGACGAGAACACTTATTCCCCAGAAGCTTCTGGAAGCATGGGAGGCCTCAAACTGGGCTCTAGTGTTGGCTGCAGCACGCGGTATCTAACGCCTTCTCAACTTCCATCAAGCCCTAATCTGAAACAGAAATCTGATTCTCAGTTTCTGGGGCACTCGTCCTCCCAACTACATATGCAACATGCTTTTGTGCCTATTGACACCATGGCGTCGAAACAACAGCAACAACACTGCTTTTTGGGCAGTGATATTGGTTCACCTGGACCAGCAAAGCAGGAGCAACATTCTGTTCATCCCTTCTTCAGCGAGTGGCCTACAGCTAAGGAATCATGGTCCAATTTGGATGAGAATGAAACCAACAAAAATGCATTCTCTACTACTCAGTTGTCCATCTCAATTCCAAGGTCGTCTTCTGAATTTTCTTCAGGTAGTGGTTGTTCCCCAAATGGTAAGTTTTAAATATTCTAGCGATCAATTCTTCCTATTGTTGTACATTTCTAGCTCATAGTGTGTGTACACTGTGCTCAACAAGACCTAGCCCCTGTTTGGCCCCCATTATTTTCCATTACATTACATTAATTTTTTTCTCTCTTCATCTCAACCATACATTTATCAAATAAAATAATAATACACACAAATCTAAAACTTTTCAACCACACATCTCCCATCAATCACTATTCTAAAAATTTTCAACCCCCCAAAAATCAACAATAATGGGGGCCAAACAGGGGCTAGATTAAAGTAAATGATTTTAATTTCTTGATACTGTTCATGTTTGGGAAGTGATTTGACAATTAAGGGTGTTTGAGCCCCATTTTTTGAATGAATGGATTTTATAATAGTGATTTTTTTGGGAGAACGTGTCGTTAAAAAGTCGGAAAATTTTTTGGATTTACATGTAAAATTTACATTATTTTATTGGAAGAAAGTGAGGTTCAAAATGAGTTCCGAAAAGAAAGAAAAAAAGAATTTTTATATAATGGGACTCAAACATGGGTTAAATGTAAGTGATTAATGCTGTGGGGTCCTATGGAGTGTGTAGATAAGTAGTTGTGCGTCTGTGTGGATAAAAAGTATATTTGATGAGCTTAGATTATAATCACTTCTTAAACATGCCCTTGTGGTCCCATGTCACTAGATCTACATTTACTAATCTGAAACCACTGGTTTGTGCTGGATGCAGATGCTTGAAGATGTATAATTATTCCAATCGGTCCTTGCTGCTGGCAAAGGATGGTGAATTACACGATCTTTGATTGTGCAAGGTTTATGTACTTTCGTGTTGTTTTTTCTAGGACATGGGACAAATTTGGTTGTGGTGTAAAAACTTGTGAATGCTCGAGTTCATCACGAGGAATAAATGTAATTAACTGGCATCTTTTCGCCTCGGAGCTTATACTATCTGCTTTGCTGCAAATTGCGGGATGTGTCTCCTGCAAAAAGCTCGAGAATATGTAAATTATCCTATCTCGCGTGTTTTAATTAATTTCATTAGATGGATTTATAGCGATGTCTTGCTTTGAACTGGGTTCTTCTATATCTGCTCTTTAGAGACAATGTTCTTTAATTCCAAGAAGAAACAATGATTGGATGTTGAAGTTGTTTTGAGGTCGACCCTATTGTGTTAGCATCTCTAATCTCATCTATTAGTGGGAACTATATTCGGGAAAGTGTCTAATTGAGGGAGGCAGATTTGACTCTTTTGAAGATATAATATTCGAATGATATTTTGAGAGTCCAGAAAGAAGCTGAAAATGTTAATAAATATGTTGAGGACGAGTTTGCAATCAAATCTAAGCATTGGGGACTACACGTGCAACTCACCCTTGTAATAAATTGAAAAACACGGAGCACAGCGTGTTCGATCTATCATTTTCTCGTTAGTCTTGGCTTTTGACATTTCAAAAAAAAAAATTCAGAATCAAAATTCGCGCCACTATAAAAACCCCCACGTTTCCCTTCTCTTTATTATAACTTAAAAGGACAAAAGGGGAACAAATTTCAGAGAAATAGAGAGCCCGCTATGAGGAAGAGAACAACTAAGAGATCATCCAAGGCGGAGCTCCTCGAATCAACGCCGTTGAACAATGCGGCAGCGAGGAGCTCCACCTTGTCACCACGGGAATCTCCTGTGGAGCAATTTGAGTTCAATCTCAATGGATTCGCCACCTCAACCGCCAAACTGACATCATCGAAGAAGAAAAGTTGCAAAAACAGCTGTGCAGGTGCATCCGCCTCCAAGATGAAGCAGCCTACTGGAATCGCGGCACCATCGCTGAAAAGCGTGAGCTCAATTTCTGATCTGAAGGATCTGGCTTCTACTAAACTGGAATCCATCAAGTGCATGCTGGATTCGTCACACACTGAGATTGTGAAGGATATGGAAGCATCACAGTTCCGTCTGCAGAAACGCCTTAAGGTCTCCAACATTCTGCGTAATGCAAAAATATGGCGTATATATACATGCATGATTGTGTGTGTTTAGATTTCGTTTATTATTTCTAATTTGATTTTCGAATTTTAGATTAATGAGGTTGTATTAAATTTGTTTATAATTTGGATTTTATGCTGTGGTATGATTTCTAATTGCTGAATGATTTTCTGATTTCATTTCTAATGAGGTTGTCTTTAATTTGTTTATAATTTGAATTTCAGTCTGTGGTATGATTTCTAATTGCTGAATGAATAGAACAATTCATGTCCAATTTCAGATTTCATTTCTCTTTTTAGCCTGAGGAGACGTCCTTATTTTTCAAATTTCTAAAAACAGGATATTTATTTAATTGATGATCTCTGTCTTGTGCGCAAGATTGAAATGATACAGATAGTATAACAGCACACACTTGTATGCCCTAATTGATTACAGATGTTGAAATGTATAAACTCTCATCTGCCTTTTTGCCTTTTTATTCATTGAGGCAATATTGGCATTTTCCTAGGATATTTGCAAGACATCGATAAGATGTTGTGTTAGGTACTGAACTCAATGTTTTATTATGTGCCTTTAGTGCTTGTGCTAGAGAGTGAGAGGGACTTGAAGTATATGCTTTAGTGGTTTAGATAAAGGAGCATTTGTTAATGCCTAGATGTCTATCTCCTCTGAAAGTGGGATGCTTAATTTTTCTTTTCTATTGTCTTTAGGGGAAAACATCCATGATATCTAGTTCTTTGATGATACGATAAATGCTATTATTTTTCGACTGAATATTTATTTATTTGCTCATGATATATTGTATGGTGATTTGATTTGCTGTACTCTTGCATTTTGTATGGCGTTGAAACTTCTCTTCATTTAAGATGGATACTCATTGAAATTGATTTCACTCTTTTTCATATTTATGTATACACATTCATAGACACAAGTATATATGAAGTTGCGTCTTCAATATATTTCATGTAATAACATAGAATATACGTATTAAATATGCATGCGTATTATATTCCACAATCAAATAATCAGTGTTCCATGTGTCTTATGTCATTTACTTTCCGTCGAACAGTTAGAGCACTCAGTCCACTTCTCTTATAATATGTTTTTATATTTGTGTATAATATATGGAAGAGGATGACGATTATTAGACATTTTCAGACGAGCTAAGATCTTTCTCTGTCGTGTCTTTTATTTTTCAGAAACACTACAAGATTCTAAAAAAAAATTATCTACATGTGCTTTGTGTTCCAATTGCTTTTCCTTGAAAAATATCTTCAGTTCTTAGTGCATATAGTCTTTGCAAGTAATGATTGTTTGGTTGATGTTCCTGTATTCTGCCTACAGTAAATTGAATTATAAGCGTGTGGTATGTGTACCTTTGTGATCCATGTAAACTTATGTAGTCATCATGGTCACTTAAAGCAGTTCAAAGAAGGTGAAACTCCTTGTTAGCAGAGATTGAGCAATAAAACACACATGGTGTCAAGGAATTTATGTTACATTAACAAATACAATGAATGAGATGAAATTTCTGAGAGACTGTAGAGTAATGTGCATAGAATGAGTTTATTTCTGGTCTGTAAAATTTTCACTATGACGAACAAAGTAATTCTTGCTTAGATGAAAGCACACAGCTAATTATATTTAAGATGCGGCAGATTAGATGCGTTCACTTGGAATTTAGGCATTCTTTCATGATTATAAAGATGATGAATCTTTTCTCATTTTTGTTTACCGAAACTTCTGTGACTTCCGTGTAATCTCATTTTTTTGCAAGTAGTTTCCGGGTTTGCCTATATTTTATGGCAGGAGTTAACTGCACTGAAAGTTTGAAACTGTTACTGTTTTATTCTTAATCGTTTTGTCTACTGTTCAACCAAGACAATGCTTTTGCTGTCCTTTTACATGTTTCTTCTCTTGGAAACTTCTCAACAGCTTCAGAAACAAGCTTGTCAGCAAGTAATGGATGAAGCAGAAAAGGAATATAAGAAGATGTCTGAGCGAATTAATGAAGGTCAAGATGCAATGAAGGTGCAGATCTGCTCTCCCAGAAAATCATCTTCATTACTTCTATATTAAAACCCTATCAAGTCCCTACCAGTTTTGCTACCTTAACTAATGCTTTGTGTCAGGCTTCATATGCGGAATTCATAGAAGCAGCACAGGCCAGTGCATCTCGCTGTAAGTTATCTTTAAAAACACGCTTTACTGATGTTGATTCCAAATTCTAACAAGCTTCTGAATGGATAGTGGACACTATTCTTTTCCTTTAAAACTATAAATGTGATTTCGTTTAGCCACAGACACAAGACAAAGATGTATATACACAGCAAGGTGCAGTGTTGCATAAGCCCTTTTGCCTAAAAATAAAAAATGTTAAGAGGGCTACATGAACGTCGTTTTACTGAACAGGGAGTGTATATACAGAATGCCTTCACTATTTAACAATATTTCCTCGACTTTTGTTTGTTCAAAATTTCAGTACTCAAAACATCTATCCCTGAGCTTTCACAATCTTTTGAGAAGTCTATTGATTCACTCAGGAGTCAGTATGGGATCTCGTCATCTTCAGCTTGACAGATGGAATTTTCACCCTTTGGTAAGCTAGTCCTTAAAATACTTTTTTTTTTTTTTTTGACTTTTTCCTTAATGTAGCTCTGTTTTTTCCTGTTTGAAACTGTACTACACTGAAATCCAGTCCTTATCTAGCCAATTGATGCATATATATGCTCAATAAATCTATAGATTTTTATTCAGTGGTTTATAATTATAAAACAGACAGTCAAATTGAATATGGAGAATGGGTGACTAAGAATGGGATATGAGATTTATTTTTTAGCTATATATTACATAATCTAAAATCTAGTTATTTGATGGAGTTATACTGTCCAAATATTGTGATTCATCTTACTAGCTGCAGGTTAGTTATTTTTTGAGATAAAATATAAATACATAAATAAATTTATACTCTCTTTAATAGCTTAAATTTTTAGACCAAAGCAATGACAAGAAGGAGAGCAAGTTTCTGTGCATTAAAATTAGAATGCTTCAGATTTCCTATTAACTGTCAGTTACAGTAAATATCATGTTCAGTAAGAAGAAAAAGAATTTAAAATCATGTTATTGTGCTATTAGTCTAATCTAATACTATGTACCGAACGTACTCTTAAATAACTATCTTAATTTGTCAGGAATAATTTCTTGGGAATTGCTGGACGGTTCTAGAAGGTCATTTTGGCGTTGATATAACTCTTTCTGCTTGTATAAATCAGTCTTTACTTGACTGTTGAATTGGTAAATCAGTTGCTTTCTTAGGCTAGTTAGTGACCTCTAGCACATCAACATTGAGTTCTTCAAATCCATTAAGAAATTTCTTTTAGATTTTTCAGTGAAGACTGTGAATCATTAACATGCTTTATTTACAATTTCGAGTGATTTTATTTTGGTGCAATTTTTATTTTCGAACATTTTTTGTAAAATCATGACAATATTTCTTTTAACTAAAAGTAATCCTCTCGTCTAATGAAGAAGTACAGAAGAAAATTTTACAAATTACAGAAAAGAAGAGAAGTGACACATTTTAAATCTCTTCTAATAATTGTTCTAAATACATATAGAAGACCAAAGGTTATATTGGCACTTCCTTATTAAGGAGAATCCAGTGTGAAAATAATCCATAAGAGAATTTCCAAGACAAATTGTAAAACTAGTCTCCAACCTGTTGATCTTTTGTCCGTGTTTGTTTATCCTTCTATGAAAACTCTTTTTTTTCTGAAACTTATTTTCAACTATGCATTCTCACGATAAACTATTTTGTACGTAAATTCAAAATTTTTCATATTTTTTAATCACACATTCTTCGAAAAATCAACATCCAAAAATTCATTTTTCCAAAAAAAAAAAAAAAACTCTTTTTAATGGGGCATCAAACAAGGGCTTGTATTGGTCTTTGTTGTGTTAATGACAAGTGTACTACGTCAATTAAACTAATAGTAAAATGAATCTAAAAGGTTCAGAATATTGGTTTTATGAGCACTTACCTAACTATCGGTACGTTTATATCTAATTTTTATTTTTGTTCGAGTCAAAACAATTCGAAGTGATTTTAATTATATATCTTTGAAAACAATAAATCAATAGATAATTTTAACATTTTTCTTGTACAAGAAAAGTGTTAAAAGGTTCAAGAGTTCACTAGTTATCTTCTAAATCTCAATAAGCCATTTCTAACAACTCTTACCATATAAGAGTATTAAATCACAAAAATCTTCCAACTAAAAATTGCAAAATTATAAGTCTCTCTCTCTACTTTCTAGTTTCTACCCAAATTCAGAATTTTTACTTCGTAATATAAACATGTTTGTGCAAAAAGAGGTACATGAGATGGGAGGAGGTTGGCACCGACAAAGGTCCGACACGGTGGACAATAGAAAACATATAATCGATGAAACAGAGATCAATTTAACATCTCCGAAATTCAGGCAGAACCAGCAATTCACTGGAAAAATAAGGAAATTCATGCCACCATAATCCAATACTTAATAATCAACTAAATCAATATTTATTATTAATTCAAAGTTGCACATCACACACATATCTGTTGATAACAACGCGTACTTAAGCAAGCCCAAACATTTGTAAGTTGAACATTACATCAAACAAACGATTATAGCCGAGAATAACAGCACTCATGCTGTTGGAACATAAAACTGCTAGGGTGGGAACACACTACTAACTGCTACTTGCACAACCGGATAACATAGTACTCAAGCTCTTTATTTAACCTCTCGACTTCATCCCGCCACTTTTCTGGTATAAACTCTTCCAGGAAGAATTTCTTGTGATCTTCTCGGGAATAAATCAGATTGGCCATGCAGTCCTCCAGCCTTCATGGGCGGAGGCACTGATGGCTTTGCAAGTGGCCTGCCGGAGCCAAGTGTCATATTTGTAAACTTCTCAGTTGCATCATAAACTCCACGCGTCTTTCCCAAGTAAGTAGCTGAATAAACATACAAAGCCAACTGTTAAATGAGAAAATATGAAGTTATAAACAAGCAAGTTTATTTTAAACTAATTCTTTTTATTGATTAAAAAGTGACTGAAATTACAGGCTTCTGGAGGGGAATCTAATTGTCCTATAAATATAGCAATTAATATAAGAAAACATAGCATAATATGATATGACAAGCATTGGTATTAAATCACAAGCACATCAAAGGCAATATGGAACAAGTCAATGTTTTCATCAACTGATACATCTCAGAACACGCCAATTGCAATAATAGCTTCACAATGACATTTCTAAATATTACACCAACTCAACTTAGAAAATGTAGGTGAGATTGAAGTTAGCACGTTTCAAAAAGAACTATAAACAAGGTGTATTACTTACGTGGTCCATTCAATGCAGGTGGCCGATACTTTTGCTGTCGGTTCACAGAATTATAGTTCTTGTCATTCTTAATTACATCCTGAGCCATTTAAATATGATGAAGTAAGAAAAGAACCCAAAATAAATAAATACACATGCAAATTAACAACAAATTGCTCCTGTAAATTGCTCCTGTAAATGCATTTAATTGAGACAATAGCTATTCCACCTCACCTGATTATTCATGTCCAGCTTCCTTTGAACACCTGTAAAAGAAGTAAACTTAAATCACAATCTCATACGTAAAACAATGCAACTGACATTCCTAACCCTACCTTGCCATTCCATCCCCAACCAAAAAACGAAGAAAGAGTAGGACGAACATATAGCAGACATAAATCTGAATCACTTAGAGACCACAAGGAAAAGATAATTACTCTATACTCACCCCACCCTTATCTTTACCATAAAACGGATAACGTAAATAACTTTTATGGACAACAGTCACACAACTCAACAACCACTAACTACCAAAAACTACAAAAAACCATATGGTAAACACTTCACACCTGCATTCAAAGTTGCATGTGGTTTGGCAGAAGAAAAATTGTTCACAGGCTTTGGGTTCAATGAACTCCCAGGATATCTCCTATATTTATGTTCCAAAGCTCCCCTTGTTCCAGCTTCAATAAATCAAGATCATAAAGGTTCATCAACTAAATATTCAACATCGAAGGAAAATAACATCAAACATTAAAGGACTTACCAGGAGGTGTGCTTGCAACAGAAGCTTTAGGGCGAAGTGATGGTGGAACATAAAAGCAACTCTGCAACATTAAAGAAACAGTCAAAACACTGAAATTATCTTCCACAATGAGAGACTACTGTAAAATTTGCTAATTAATGACACACTAAAACATTGATGGTGCAACCACCTGGAAGAAAGAATGTTGAAGGGCCTCCAAGGCTGTTGGCCTCTTGCATGGATCCCATGAACAAAGTGACTACATTTAAACAAAAGGTAAAAAAACCTATGAGTTAGTTATAAAAGAAATAATTACATGCTAGAATAGAGAACATATAAAATAAAAAAAAAAACTCTCCTATTTTGAGAGTACATTTTCAAGGCATGCAAAAAGACAGATTAGAGAGCAGGGAAGCATGAGAGAGGGGGCCTGGTTTTAAGCACTACTTACTGTAATAAGGTTGACTGCATCTGCACTGACACCTGGTATTAACAGAGAAAGATCGACACCAGCAACCTGCACATCAAAAACGTGCAGACAACTTCAAGATAGGTAATTAAATTTAATTCATCCGAAGAACATATGATCATCAAATTTTTAAAGTGACCATTTCTTCACCATCTTGTTTCCCAGTTATGACGGCAAGGTGGGGGGAAAGTAGTAACTAACATCACAAAAGTAGGTAATAGAAAATATTTTCCATTTTTCTCCAAATATCATATCTTAATACATAGAGAACAAAAACTTCTAACTAGAACTTAAGACACACTGCCTTAACATTTGGAAAATTTTGCAGCGAACAAGAATCAGAACCAACTCACTTCTGGAAACTGGTAATTGATGGCACTAGCAAGTCCAAGTCCCTCAGGCCATCTATTCTTGGTTGGGCTGCCTATTACACAGCATATCTTATAAATTTCATCTGCTTCACTGCACCGACATAATGAAGTACCAAATTCAATGCTCAGTGCGAGAATTTCAATTTAACATGATCAGAACTAGATATCATATCCTATCAATGAACTATTGAGACGTGCACATTTTTGTTTTTATTTCAGATGAGAAGAGCAGTGACTCAACACCCAGGTAACCCAAACACACAAGATATTCGGAGTGACCATCCATTAAAAAGCACCTTCACTATAGTCTATATACATAGGGTATACAAGATAAGACAAGATGAATGTACGGCACAAAACATTGCTTCATTAAACAACTCATTCCAGAACAGCTACACAATCGGGGTTCCTCTTAAAGAGAGTGATTATACCTTGAGCCCGGAAATAGAGGACGCAGGGTAAACAATTCAGCAATTATTGCACCCATAGCCCACATGTCTGGAAGTTAGATAAACAATAGATTAGAACATGAAAAACCTCCCAAAACAAAAACTCCTTTTTCATCATCTACTCACCAACTGCAGGACCATATGTTGGTGACTGAAGTAGAACTTCAGGGGCCCGGTACCTGCAAGGTGCACATTTTAGTATAAAAATTTATTCAAGTGTCAGGAGTAAAGTGAAAAACTAGAGACAACCACCCACCAGCGTGTTGAGACATACTCCGTGAATGGAGGTTGTGAGTCAATCTCCCGTGCAAGACCAAAATCAGCAACTTTTATGATATCCTTCGAGACTAGCAAATTCTCTGGAAAAAAATAATACTAATAATAAATGCAAAAGTCATGAAAGACCAAAATTGTAAATATAAGTTTGCACAAGATATCTAAACTTTATTAAAAAATACAGCAAGTCAAGAACGGTCTCTGGGATTGTAAGCAATTAATAGGGAGGTCTACTTATCCAAAATTGAAACACATATCACGTCTTAACCATATATTCACCTACCTTGAAGTTCGAATAAGATATGAAACTCATAATTCCCATGGCAGTGGATGCCATTACCATCCCTGCCTCCCCGTCAAGGATTTTTAGGAAGCGGTGCAGGGACAAAAAAAATCCCATTTACTGTCTCGCTCAAATTTAGTAATTAATTTTTAAATATTATTTGTTTTTAAATATGATTTAAATTGAAAAATATAAAAATAAATAAATAAATAAACAATGCGGAAATTTAGGGCGGGGATACCCATCCCATTCAGATTTTGCCATTCACACACAATGTTTAGCATGTAGAATCAAGCAAAAAATACATATTTGCTATATACTTTCCCAATATGTTACTCTAAATTTCATTAAAAAAAAACTCAAAGCCAGACAACAGGAAGGGAACCCCAAAATAAAGCTGACACGTGGAGGATATTGGCAAAAACATCAAGAAACAACTCGGAAAAGTCAGGGTAAAGATGATGTTGCAATTTTTATTTTGTAATCACCTGGCTTGAGGTCACGATGGAAGTATCCACGTTGATGCATGTATGCTAGACCTTGAAATACTTGGAAGCACCACGTTCTTACTTCTGCTTCTGAAAAAACTTTTCTCCTATCCTTCATAAGCTGGTAAAGATTGCATTCCTAAAATTTTGACACAAATTACAACCTTATCTACAGAATCAGAAGCTATTGGAAAAGCAAAGACATCTACAGATGGTATAGGCAGCACATACCATGTACTCAAAGACAAAGTACAAGACATCATTTTCTCTAATAACTTCCTTGAGCTTAACTATATTCGGATGGCTCATTTTCCGCAGTGACTATCAATAAGAAAAACAATTGTTTATCTTACATAAAGAGAAATCTAAAACAATCAATATAAAAGTAAATTCTGTCACCTTGACTTCTCTTAAATTTATGCATTCTTCCCATGAATAATATTTCTTCTTCATCTTTTTTATTGCAACCTGTCAAAGTAAATACTAAATTGAAATAAAAGCAACCTCATCAATTTAAACGAGAGAAGAATCTAAATGAAAAATACACCTACCACTTCAGCAGTCTGCTTATTCAGAGCTCGCCAGACACTTCCAAATGTACCATTACCAACTTCCTTAATAATTGTGTACCTGTATTTACTATTACGATAAGTCTAAAAATGGAAAAAAAATACTAGCAAATTTATAGAACTAAAAAGTCGAAGAACGACATACCTATCCATTCTCACGGCTTCAACTGCTCGTGACACTATTTATTTAAAAAGAGTAAGAACATAAAATAAAGATCAGTGTTTGTATATCCAACAGATGACTGTATATCAGTACTGTAAAATTCTTGGCTGATTAAGCAAAATCCACCACTAATTTTCTCTCATTCTCTGCATACGAGAAAGACCGACGGCATTATGATGGACGGGCCTCACAGCCTTATTCATAGAATATACCATATCATAGATCCCAGAATGACAACAAGGCAGAAAAGGCAAGGGGTAACTGTGAAGCATCTTTATACTGATCGAACCGAACAGATGCAATACTTAGCTCATTGCATGATCAACGGAAGCTTCCAGACAACAAAATACACCAAAACAGAATCCAATGCAAAACTTCAGTCAATCGAACCTTGTCAATCTTAACAAGCCACCAGGGAGCGAGTGAAAAAGAAAATGACGTTATCTAATATTTAACCACTCAGCACAAACAAGTGTGCTATTTAATATTAAACCACGTAACAAGCTTCTTTGATTTACTTGAGGCCTTCAGCTCTGTGGTAAAAAGAAGAAAGAAAAATAACACCAGCTTACAAAATTGAGCATCATCTACAAAGATATATTAATTGCCCAGCAAGAAAACAATGTCTTAAAAGATACCTCACAAATTGGTTTTTTGAGGATCTGAAATGGATGTTGTATCGGCAATGCACTAGAAACAAAAATAAAAAATTCTTACGAAGGTTAACAGTGTGGTCTCAATCAAAAATCAAAACAAGCTTTCAGAATAAATTTTAACATGCAACTCACTTGAAGAAGAGCACTAAAGATCCAGCATCTATCTATTTTAAAAGAAATAAGCATGTGGCCTTCTATACTGAACATTTAGAAGAAGCTGTTCTCTAAGTGCAATTGACGAAGGAAACAAGAAGAAAATCTCCAAGGATGAGAAACCTCCAGTCGAGAACTTCCTGGAATGAAAGAACTTGGTGCTGGTAGCAATCAGACCAAAGGCACACTTGTTCCATGTCCGAAATACTAATGATCTCTTTAAATCAAAATCTAACAAGGCCTGAAAGCCAAGAGAAACAATTTCAACCATTAGACACTTTCTGAACTGAGAAACATGTTATGAGAAGAAACAAAAGTGACCAAATTATATTACACTGTGTGCAACTATACCATGTGAAAAATCAGACAAAGAAGGCAGTCAAGGTCAACCTACGAATTAAACACTCCTAACTGTGCCTGAAATTTCATTATTTCATTAATAGTCTGTTATACACAATAATTTTACTTTATTCTTTAAGAAATCAAAAACCAGGGAACCGATCATTTATATCTTTGAAATAAACATATAGATCAAAAGTCTCGTGGAAATGGTCTGTGCCCAGTGCAATCCATCAAACAATCATTGCTGTTAGTCAGGAAAGATACGCAATTAAAATTTTCTGCATATGCAAGAACATATAATTCAAAATAAAATAACTAAATTAAAAGGTGAGTATTGGGAATCCCAAAAGAAAGTAAACGAGAAAAACATATCCAGATCATAGCATGCCACACTAACCAAGCCCATAGAGATTTTGCACGTACAGAATCTCACAAATGTGTATCAGAAACTGAAATACACAACACGACTTTTTTTAAATGAAACAGTAACTTGGAAGAATAAAAAACCAAAAATTGTCGTTTTTCGCATAAGTAAAGATCCCCAAGTTCCAGTCCACTGATACTTGCACACATCTTCATGCCATAAAAATTGGACTGCACAAAACCGAGAATTTGATAGCAACCTAAATCCACGTGACTAACAAACATAATACAAATTCCTAGATGCAAAGAGCCCTCCCTTCAGGATCAGGTCCTGTCGAAAATATTATAGCTCACTATACAAAAAATTAAACAACCAAACTTGATATGAAAGACAAAATCTAAATGCAAAACAATATGAATCCTGAATCCTAACTGTAAAAAAAATAGCCTAACAAGAAATCAACGATTCCCCAGCCCCTAACGATCCTATAAGCCCCTAAATTTGATAAATATTCTACTCAATATTTTTTTAAAAACTATGCAAAAACATTGAGATGTTAACATAATACGTAAGAAATTATATTTGAAAAAAGTTTTAAAAATATATATGTATATAAATCAAACTGGACCTAGAACCGAAATCTCCAAATACAAACAATAATATAATAAAACCATACACGAATCTCAGACGCGAAACAGCAGAAAACCCTTCCCCAAATTCAAATCCAGAAACCGCAAACCCAGATCGCTAAAATACAATTCAAGAACTACACCGTCAAAGCCCAGATCTAATTAAATCAAACCCAGTCAATACAACATATATATACAGAGAGAAGGGATGATCGATTACCTTTAGGGGTAACGGCATAACCTAAGAAGAAGAAACCCAGAGATGCCACTATTCCTCTCTCTAACCTCTCTCTATCCCTAGTTATTGAATGATTTTTTATTTTTTTTTTTTGGGTGTTGGCTGTATTTATTTGAGGTGTGATTTGATATGTGACGAAATCGATGATGATATATATATCAATATTAGGGGTTAAAAATATATATAATTGTGGGATCCGAATCTTCGCTTTGTGGCCAAGAAAAGGGTAATAATAAAGAAGAAATTCCTTCCTTTTACGCGGTTAAGGGAATTTAGGAATTTCTTTTTCCTTTTACCTTTCTTGGGGTGGGGTGGGGTTTGATAATTTGATTTTTTGGTGAACTAGGATTAGGGGAAAATTTGTTTTTTTTTAATGAATGATTAGGTGTTGATTGTGTGATTTAGGTTGGATTTGGTTGAATGTTGAACATGTGCAAGAAAATTGATCAAAAGAAAAAGGAAAAAGACAGAGAAATTAGAAATAGTAAAGGTTTAAAGAAACAAGAGTCATACAACTAGAGCTATCAAAATCTTCGTGTTATACTGCAATTTTTTCTTTTGACACAACGTGAACGTGATTTAAAGTGAACGGGGAAGTCCTTACTTATCGTGTTATATCGACTAAAATTTTAAGTTAGAAAAATAAATTTATTTATTACCCTGTGAATTAGATACTAATCAATTCAAAAAGTATAACTCACACGTATTATGTATTAGTTGGAATATAACACATGATAAGTGCGTTTTTACACATTTATTGTAGGTCCAAACATGGATAA
>CAIGRT010139555.1:0-12578 GCA_903798405.1 Fraxinus platypoda
ATTGTAACTTCAGGAGAGAAGCACTTCATGATCATGGTTGAACAACAGATAAAATTAACACGATATCTATTCCAACTGCTGGAACTGTATAAGCAGAACCTTTTTCATTAGATAGATGAGACAAATCATGCCTCAGCAAAAGTTTATTTTGCATGAAAATGTATAACTGCGATGCTTTGAATTAATAAAGCAGCACTGTGCCATTGATTGCGAGTTCATATTAAAGAAGTTCAGCCCCAAAACTAATATAATAAAGACAAAATAAATACACTCAAAAGCCTCAAGGTAATAGCCAAATGGCCTTCGACCAATCCAGGATGTGCAATATTTGTATTTTTCATGAATTAAATACGATTGTTTTTAATAAATTGACCAGAATGTATTGAGCTATTTCTAAATTCTCATAAAGAATTAGACCTTATTCCACTTTTTAGACCTCTTCTCCGAGACCAAATATTTCAAGGCAAAACAAAATATAAAAACACAAAAGAACCCAAAAATGGCATCAGTACATTCTTCCCATACCCTGATTAGGAATCGGTGTAGTAGCATCTGTGAAGCGAAATGCAAAGGTAAGACCCTCTTCTGACCTGTAAGTCATAAATATCAATACTTAATTATTGTTTGATTCATAGAGCAACTTTGCAAATTGCAACATACCAAAAACATAGTTCACAATGATGCAGGGAAACATTAATATGTAAAAGAATTAGTTAGAATAGGAATCATGGAAATATTTCATTCTAGCTTATATACAAGTCTAGTTAGCAATCACTATATTTTCTGTTAGTAATAGGAGTATATATTCTTTCCTTTTTCTTTTCCTTCAATTTATAGGATACTCCTATATATAGGATTGATTGTAATAAATCATTCAGCCTAAATTTTAAGATTGTATCAGAGCTTCGGTTGTCAAAAATTAGGGCCTTTAAATTAGGGTTTCAAATTGAGCCCTAAAATTTTCTACCCTAAATTAATTTTATTTTTTTTAACCAATATCTCTAAAGACATTGGCTAAATCCATTGAACCTCTACCCTCTATCTAGCTCCGGCGACCTTCTACCCCTTAAAAATTAAGTTGTTAAATTGCAAATCCTCGTTCAATTTCATCAAGAATTTGAGAAAATTCTGAAATTATTAAAAAAAAAAAAAAAAAATTGCAGCTTCTTCTTCACTATACTGTTCAGTGACACTGTCAATCGGTATTGTTCACAGGTCCGCACAATTTTACCCTTGTGTGTGGTAGTTGTTGATTGTGGTGGTTTATTCTATTGGGTCTAGTTTGGTTGATTGATTATTCCTCAGGGCCTTCTATTGCGTTGTGGTTCCTGATTGCGCAAGTTTTTTCTTCAAATATTAACTCTAGGGATTGTTAAAATATCATACCCTAGATTGTTGAACCGAAGATTTCTTGCTACAAACATTGTTGGGTTTTCTACTAGTATTTTTTATGGTTCTCAGATTTTTTGTTGTGATATTTATTGTTCTTCAGTTTCTATAGCTCTGACTATCTTCTAAGAGTTATGCGACCCTTCATCTTGGTCAACGCAGCAATCTGGTATGCCTTAGGGTTATGTGCGACCATTCTACTCTACTTGCTGCTAGATACCCAATCCGTCGACCTTTCTTAGAGCTCTACAACTCTAAATCTTGGTCGACCTAGCCATCTAGTAGGCCTAAGGTTCTGACAAATCATGAGCCTCGGCTGTGTTCGAAGATCTTGTGTGTTGTCTATGAGTAGGCTTCAGCTTTTTGTTGCTGATCTAATGCTGCTCATGTATCTCAAGTAACCCTTCATGCAGGACAATCTAACCAAGATGGAGATTAGAATTTATAGAGAGGGGAAGCTTTTACTAGGTGTTGCAATCAAAGTTGAGCAATGATTTTCAAGTAGTCGGCCATTCTATAGATCACTCTCCAAGTTGGGCATGTATCGATGCACCAACTTGAGGGGGAGAGTTGGAATAGAAAAGTTAGAATATGAATTATGAAAATATTTCCCTCTAGCTCATATTCTAATCTGGTTAGGAATTGAAATTTTTTTCCTTTTAGTAATAGGATTTTATATTCTTCCCTTTTTCTTTTTCTTTGATTGAGAGGATTGGACTCCTATATGTAGGGTTGATTGAATAAATAATAAATCATTCAACCTAAATTCTGAGTAAATAGATCACGAAGCATAATAAGAAATTCAAGCATATTTGGATAGTTTGACAAACTTTGAGGTCAACAATGATAGTAGATTACTAATAAAAATGAAAAGGGAAGGAAAAAACTGTACAAAGAAAAGAAAAAAGTGGAAAAGTTCCAAAAACAGAAAAAGTAGGAAGATACAGGAACATTTTAGACACAACAATCGTGACTATATTACTTGCCTCTTATCCTTCGAGGGGGCTTTGCTTGCAAGCCTAGCAGTTTGTACAGCAGCGTCTGCAGATGCAGCTTCAGGAGTCGCTCGTAAGATCTCGCATATGAGTTGTTGGCACTCACTCTATCATGTATATAGAGAAGTAGAATTACTATAACAAGACTTTAAGTGCACACAACCATAATAACAAAATATGTGATTAACTGAAAATCGTTGTGTTGAAAAGGAAATGGCAAACAGAGAGAGAAGTGACTACCTGCAACACAGTTAAGGAAAAGCCAAGGGTGTAGCCTCCAGTATCATGAGATGCGTCAGAATCAGGATTCCAGTTAATATCCGCTGCCACTACTTTTGGTGTGTTCAAGTCAACTTGTAGCGAAGACTTCAATTCAAGAAGTTCTCCAACAATAATATGGTTCTCTAAAAACTCATCGCAATTAAAAAAGTCAAGATATTGAAAAGTCCTGTATAAAACTACATGAACTTCCATAACACAATCATTATTATCTAACCGAATATCCGAACAACAATGTCCAGAATTGAATCAAGGAGTTCCTTTGCTGCAGTTTGTGCTGTTCCGGCAGGAGACATTACTGGGGAGACAGGGCTGACTGTTAATAAAGTTCCAGCTAATGTTAACCCATTCTGACGCTTCTGTTTAGGTAATTGGTGGCTCTCCAACCGCCCTTTTAGATAGTGGAGACCTGTAACCATATTCGAGGCAGCTTGGCCGATGCCAGTCCTTGAACAGTTAACGTGATCTGCCTGAGCTTTGATCTTGGTAGTAATTATCTGACGAATTGTAGGCCGCAGTCTTTGGCTGCCAAAAACAAAAGACAAGGAATTTGGAATAATGTCTGCAACTAAATAAAAGACAATCATCCGGAAACAGAATCTATCCCAGAAAAGTTCTTCATCGGACCAAAGATGTATGTAACAAATAGCTTGTTGAGCAGGATCATGTTTTGCTACTCCAAACCATTTGGGCAAGGAAGGGAGGGATCGTTTACACTCACATAATTGCAAAAGGAAAAATCTTCATAATTGATAGAATTTATTTTACTTAAATCACAAAAGCATCCATGACAAGATAGGTTTTCTGTAAGTTTCCTAATTGAGATGGCCAAGTTTGTTAGATGACTCCACATTGACAATATGATGTCAAATACTTAAATAACTCCTGATACTTAAAGATGTTCAATTTCCAATAGCATACTATTGATATAATCCATTGCTTTTGGACAATCGTAAATCTTATGAAATGTACTAACCACTATTGATTTATGGCCATTAAAACCTGGTTTGAATCAAACAAATGACAAAAACAGTGGACATCCAACAGCTGTAAGATAGGAAACAAAGAACTCTAACCTATTGCGTTTCAATCACTTCAGAAAATCATAGATATTACAGCAGGAATGTAACTTACACAACACCTAATTTGTCTTTCATCTTTCTCAGACATTTTGACCTCTACTCGTAGTTATCCTCATTGAGGAAAAGAAAGTAAAGAATCATTAGATCAATTAAATAATGCAGTTTGAAGTGAACTGAACAATTTCTCGAGCCCACATTATATTAAATTGGAAAGTTTTAATGAAAATCATTTCATAATAGCTGAAGTATATGTGCATTTTATTGCCACGAACATAGTCTGAATTAACCAAAAAAGCTTAAACATGATGACATACGATATTATGGCACCAGCGGCAGCAACTTTTCCAAGCATGCAGAGGCACTCAACCATGGTTTGCAAATACTTGACATGCAGTGGAGCATCACTCTTTCTCATTGCTTCCTATATTTAAAATTACATATGAATTCAGCTCATTATATAAGATAAATATGTTCCTCCATTAAGTTTGACATAATTTTATATTTGTACAGGATCATACAACAAATTCATCAGGAGTAGAATCTGAAAGCCATATGGGAATTTGAAGAGAAACAATTTTTCCATCCCTTGAAACAGTATCACCGCCATTGACCAGCATAGTATATCCATCAGATGTAGCATCGTCTAGCCCATCCATGCCACCATTCTCGTCATGGCCATCAAATGAAGAGCTGCACGAACATTTGGACAGAGAAAAGTGCTCAGAAGCATCAGATAATAAGGTTCTTAGACAATGTTCTACATCCATGTGAAACATGGCAAATTGTAACTATATTTTGACTCTCCTGTACTGGGTAAAACTTTTGTTTATACTCATTCAAAATTTCAAACGGTGCACCTAAACCAACAAAAGAGAGCCCAACATGGAAGGGAGGAACTTCTTTAACTAATAATGATGAGCCAAAGCTAAGTCCTTATTAACAGATTTGCATATGATGACCTGTTCGTTTCCCCGCCAAAGTGCAGCCCCTTTCTGTCCATTTTTGAAGAAGTAATAGAGATAAAATCAGAGAGAAGATTGAAATCAACTGAGTCTAGAGCTATAGGCTGTAATTCTGAAATCTAACAACAGCATGCATCTAGTAATCTGTGAAGCTTTTCAGCCTTGTAGAAAGCAAACACCAACACTTAATTTTCTAGCAATAAGAAGTGATAGATAAATCATCATAACTAAGTTTAAGCCAATGAACTAAATACATATATTTGAAGAATTTAAGATGCATATGTATAGTATGAAAAGAACGAAAAATAACTCTGGAAGTGAAAGATACAAAATTGGAAGCAACGACCACCAAAGGTAAAAATGCAGAGTTTCATCAAGAAATAGAATTTTGTCTAACCCTCCATCAACAGAACTAGGTCTGTAAAATCTATCTCCAGCACCATATGTTCCAAGCTGATTATCTCCTTTCAGCAACCTGGTTCTTCGAGAGAGAGGCTGTGGATTGTTCATAGAAAATGCAATAGCTGTGGTAGTTGGCATTGCATCATCAATTTCATTTATACTCGAGACCACTGAGCTGCCACAAGAGTAGTTGGAGGGGAGGGGAGGAATGATCAGCTTAACAAAGAAATGAAAAGAACAATAATGCTTCCAAGATAGAAGCTTGTCCATGACAGCAAATCAAAGAATATCTCTGAATGAAGAAAAAGACAGAAAAAAAATGTAAGCGCCATCCAAAAACCCAAACTGTCTGATTTTCTAACCGACAGCGAATGGGGTAAATCCTTCGGTCATATACTTCAAAGACTAGTATGTCAAGTTATGCAATCAGATTGAAGCTCGATGAGAATACTTCTTGTAGATGTAAAGCAATTAGAAAACCTCCATTTTCATCCTCCCAGAATAAAATACCGGTAGATACAGAATTTAACATAACCCAGGGATGGGACGACTGTTAGGGTTTGCGAAATAACTATATACCTATATTCACCCTGGTAGATACAGAATTTAACATAAACCAGGGATGGGACGGCTGTTAGGGTTTGCGAAATAACTGGATACCTATATTCACCCTTGTTGTAGAGATGGGAGTGCAGATCCTCCAAAACCTTATAGAAAAGTACTCCTCGCAATTTTGTCAATTCAGACCGGACATCTTGAAGAGCACCAACCTGTGCCAATCAAGGACATTCACACAATCAAATTCCTTTCAACGAGAAATAGAGATGGGAATTCTGGAATTAGGTGAGTGGTTTCAGAAACCCCATTCAGTGAACAGTAAGATAGTTTCTTTCATTTCCTATTTTATTCCATGATTGACAATGCTACGATAATTATTTGATGATTTTTTGGTTACCAAAAAAAATAAAAATAAAAAAATTAACAGGTTTAAGGACCCTGTGAGATGTAATTGATAGGAGGCAGAACTTATTTCTTAAAAATAAATTCAGGTAGAGTTAATGCCCTTTCATGTAAGAAAGAGATAATGCTTCTGAGCTCAGATATGCTCAATGTTCAAGATAATGGTTTTGTTCACTGCAGTTGATACTTGATGCTAAGGACATTGACTATTAGTGGCAAACTCAAATCAGATGTAACAGCATGAAGAGAGAATAGCACACAAAGAAGCACCTCAAAATGGTGAGAGATGTAATACACAGAAAAGAAAAAGAAAAAAAAAACACTTAAGCTTAATGCTGTCCTCCATATAATGGCTGTCTATCTATTAAAATCAGTGACTGCAGAATAGAATCTGAATGTGTGACTCGAATATTTATATGACAAATCTAATGTGAAAATATATTGCATCCACTTGAGAAGAAAGGCTTAGCAACGAGGTACTTCCTCTGAAACAATATTGCTAACTCTGAAGCTGCATCATTGGCAACCAATACAATAAAAATAGTGCCACTATTAGAGATTGTAGAGGTACTCTCAAGTTCCCACTTCCCACACTAATTATGTTTATATAGGAGGTATGCTGCGTTCTTTTTCTCTCTCCCAATGGCAATTGCCTCCTTCATAATGTTAGACTCCTGTTATATCTGCATCTTCGTATCATTCCTGAAAATGATAAGAACAGGAAGAAAAAGAAGATGCAATTTGTACTCTCACAATGACTTAACAACCTTCGATTAATATAACATCCTTAAAAAGTGCCAAGTCAACAATTTAAATCCAAGTTGTGGAGGTTGAAGAATTGAGTTGAAAGTCACTATGTTAAATAAGACTCAAATCTGCATGATTCTTCACAAAACCAACTTTTGGATACTGAGAAAAACAAAAGGAAAGAATAACAAACCGTTTGGAGGCCCTCTCTCTCAAGCATCAAACTTGATTGAAGATGCAACTGCACTGCAGCATAAAACTGCTTTTCAGCAATGAGTTTTTCAATACGACCTGGAACCTAAGACACAATAGAAAGAGACGAGATAAATAAGTAATAGAATATCAGCAGGTAGCTTTGAAATAATAGCATGAAATACGACCTGGAACCTAAGGCGAATTAGAAAGAGAAAACATAAATAACTGAGCTTCAGCAGGAAACAGATTATATGGTAGCATTAGTAAAACATTGTCAAAGAAACAAGACAGAACAAACAGCAAAAGACTGTCATAAGAAAAAGAAAAGATTTTTTCCCAAAATGTTACTCTTGTTTACAGCTCTGCTTGAATAAGAATTTAAAAGACCTATTTCATCTTGAAAGTTTCATTGTGAAGAGGATGGTTACGGCATCTGCTAGCCATCTGCCTCTCTTCTCAGATAAAATTCTTAGCTAACCACACATCCACAGTCAATGAATGAAAGCATATAAATGTGAGACATTGGTGATTTTTTAGGAGTTCTATATCATAGTCTATGTATTTTATGATGCCAATGATTTTTTTTTTTGAACGGTAATCAAACATTATATTAATCAAAGTTAATACACAGGAAGTGTATCATCAATACAAATCAGAAAGGAATAAACAAAAATTGGGCAGCCCATATGATGCCAATGATACAAGCTCAGCACACTGCAAAAACTACAAAGCGGAAACACTTTGAGCTTACTAGATATTAATGGAACATTCATTATCTAGAAAAGAAAAAAACGTAAATCAGGAGAAAACATATGCCTGCATTTAAAGTAGAAAAGCAGCCAAATTAGTGCTTTCAAAATGTTTTAGTTCGTCGAAACCTAAAAAAATATAATTTCATTCTTTTCTCAAAATGCAGCAACAGTTTAAAAGGTATTACTGATCCAATCTTATAAACAGAAGTACAGACATTACATTCAAAGTATCTACGTGAAAGAAAACTAATATAAAAAAATCCACCAACCTTGGCTATGCCTTCAATTTGATCTAGCAAAGATATGATATGCCGTAAAGTAACAGATCGATACCATAATTGATGTAACTGCTTATTACGTGCTCCAAGAAGTTTTTTTGCCTCTGCTAAATCAACCTTTAAGACCCCAATATCTTGAGCAGATTCACTAAATAACCGCAAAATCTGAAGGAAATAAAAGAATAACAATAATACAAAGAAGCAGATGGTTGAACTGATTTCTATACAAGAAAACAGGGAAAAGAATTCTTTTAACTCTGAATGAGCTAGTTCCCCAAAAAAAAAAATTCTGAAGGAAATTCATTTGTATTCATCCAAGGCTGTTATTTCAGAATTTTGCAAAATGCTGACTACTTTTAGTCACACGAAGTTATTTCCAAATCCAGAGCGGGAAAAACAAAACATATATCAGACAGAGTTTAACAAAAGCCACTAGATTGACTTGTGATCTTGCAATTGCCTAAATATTGTAACTAAAGTAATCGAGCTTACAATTTATTCCTACTTAATTTTACTAACAGGCCTCTTCTTGAAATCATTGCCTCAAAAGTTAACTAAAGTTGATACTAGTTCAAGCATCCCTCTATTGTCAGCAATATATGTCGCCATTTTCCATCAAAAATAATGAATAGGCAAAGAAATAATCAGACAACAATAAGGTAAGAGATAAGCAAAAAATTACATATGCTTAACCGTCCGAATGCGATGTTTGCGAGAAAACCTATTTTCCTCTTTTAATAGTAAGGCAGAAGATTCCATGTATATAGCTCACCATAATTCTTCACTTTTTTGCCACCAGACAACCATAAATGTGTTGACAATAAAAATAATATTGACAAACTTTAATATCAATATCCGTTCATTCTAGCTCTGAAAGCTAAACCAGACTCACAAGGTTCTTCCAAATTTTGAATGAGTCAGACGTTTGTAACTCACTCAAACAGATAAAACCAAATGCTAGACCATGGTGGTGTTGCACCATATCTGAGGTGGATCAAATTGCATTTCAGCTATCTTTTTTATACAAGCAAAAATGAATATAAGATTAAATAATAATACAATCTCTCCTAAAAGTCCCAGAATAGAAGTGTTTCAAAAGGAAAGAAAAAAGGCAAAAAAAAGTCCTGTTAAAGACTTAAAATATAGTTATGGCTTTACATTTCAAGTGTTGTTTATAATGCACAGTTAAATTCGATTAGTTGGCCAAATGACACGTGTTTTTATTTAGAAAATTGTTTCCTTGAAGAATACCAATCATGAAGAGAGCTCTTGAAGTAATCTCAGTCTTCCCTCAATGTACAGGTAACACAACCACATGTCAGTAACACGTGCCAAAATAAATAAGAATATCTCCAGAATATGCAAACTATACCTAATCACGCGCTCAGATCCATAAAGAAAATTTTTTTTGTCAGATATACGATACTTTCCAGAAGGGAACCAAAAGAATGAACTATTATGAAACCTGAGAATAATTTTGAATTGCTTTGTTGAAGCCACCATGATAGGCATGAACTACTTCATCAACAACTTCCTCAATAATATCACTCTGCTCATTTAAGATCTGCACGTCTCCTTCACGATCTTTCGATGTCAAAATATGGACAACATGAGGTAAAGAATCAAAACGCGCAGCAGCCCAATTTTCATCTATTTTAGAAAGTTCTTCCTTTAAATACTGCAATTATGACAAAGCGCAATTAGAAGCATATTCTTTACAATAACAGTAACCCAACTTTCATGATAAAGAATACATATATGCTCAGAGTAATTCCTATAGAGTTAATAACAAGTGGGTGTACATCGCTGTTATCAAGGTATACTAGCATCGAATGCCAGGAACCACAGAATATAAAACACATACTTTCAAAATTTCAAAAAGAAAATAAAAGGATTTAGGCCCACATAAGTTCAAAAAATAAATTTTATAGAAGAAATTCACTCTATAAAGGCGGCTGGCTACCCAAAACTCAGTCCTCCATTTCTAACATATCTCCGCATGTTTTTACCTATCAAAAAAAAAAAACATATCTCCGCATGTTTTGAACATTCTATGGCACTCCCGCAACCACAACCCAATTGAGGAGACAATTAACAAAAAAAAAGAAACCAATGATCCTACAATCAGAACAAACATTTGGCAGTCTTCACCAAGGCCTTCATCCACAACACAGTCCCCATTCACTCTAAACTTAATCTACATGAACTCGTGCACAATCAATCTGAGTAGTCATTCGTGCTCAACTCATGAATAAAAATGCCAACTTAGACAGAAGAAAACCTCACTGATCTAAACTTATTTATTATTCGTCTTCCCAACAAAATACTATACCAAAAGAACTAGACAACTTCAGGTCGTTACTGTCTTATTCAGGCTCTCTTGAGATCAATTAAGAGACAAATTTACCAAAAATTGGACTTCTGTTTAGAGCTCAATATTCAAGCTAAGCTCAAGCCAACTTATCACCTTGACTTGACTTGTTCACAGCAAAAAAGCAGCACGTGAATAGCTCTGCAATTCTGTATTCCTCTCTGTCTCCTCACTCAATATGCAAGCGGGAATAAGTACTCATGACTTTTCAATTCAATATTCCAAACTCTCAACTATAGAGATGTCACCTACAGTAAGATCTTATGTATGCAACTAATAGTCACTGCATTAATTGTTGGTTCACTCTAGTTTCATTCCAAAACAGCTACAGAGAAGATCCTGGAAACTGACGAATGATAACGGAAATTTCCAAGCTCAACTTGCGTGCTTTTAATTAGAGACTAGACTATTTAGAACAGAACAAGAAAGCCTTGTAAATGACTCACATTAGGAGCTTGAACAAGATCAACAAAGGATATTAAAGCAGAATCCAACCTGAGCTTCGCTGCGAAGCTCAATTTACTCACAGTTTAAATTGAGTTAACAGCATTATGTTCTTAACGTGTTAATTGCATCATAACTTTCACTAAAGCACCAAGCATATTAAATAAAATTACGAAAAGTACAGCCAAGCTCAACTTGGATGCATATCTTTAGACACTACATTACTTAGAACACACGTGTAAAGCTTAAGTTCTCGAGCCTCGTGAATGACATGCATCAGGGGACTCGTTTCAGATTAGGTCGGTATAGAAAACAGAATTTCTCCAAAGCTATATATGGATACCAATTCCCAATTTAAATCAAGTAAAGAACGTTAGGAAACTAACTTACCCAGCATATGAATGTACCTACAACTTGCCTTATATCAAGCTCCGACCATTAATTTGGACCCAAAAATTCAAAACCAAAATAAAACGCTTAAATATAACAACAATTCAACACCAACCCACATTTCGCCATGAACCCTATTGCACATTCTATATAGATTATTTGCTCTTTTAATCAATTTCCTTACTTCTGTTTATAGAAACAATGAAACACATGAAACAAGAGTTGAATGGTAACAAAACAAAGTAAAAAACTCACCGATTTATCTCGGGAAATGGGAAGTCCGTCAAAGATTCCCATCTCTATCCTTCAGAATATTCACAGGTCCTATACAAACACAATTAAGTTAATGAATGGGGCAAAAATTGGGCTATCAAAATTTAATTGTGGGACTTAGAATTATATTAGAATAATAACTAGGATTTCATATATAGATACATATTGGTGTATATATACATGCGATTATGAGAGAGATAACGAGCTTACTGGATCTGTCCGGCACTGAGTTTAACAAAACGGATCGGAACACTTAATTTATGATTGAATTAATTTGTGATTTATTTGGGGGGAATTTTAACTTTTTTTGGCTTCTAAATAGTAAATAATGATTTGAGGGAGAAAAAGAGGATGTGACTTGTGAGCTGGAAATGATGAACGAAATGGACTCCCGTGAACAAGAATTACAGAATGGTCAATTTTGCGAAATAGTGCATTAACGGGTTGTACATTGTGCATGTATGAGCTCTTTTTATTTTCTATTTTTCGAGGATCAATTGGAGAGAGAACATGAAGGCGCGGTACTTTATGCATGTAAGAGATTGTAACATTGAATTTTTTGGAATATATTTTAGAATTTTTAAGAGGGAAGAACAAAGTTTATCGAGCAAAATGAGTTAAAATAAAGAAATAAGGGTACCAGTGAAAGAAAAGTTCGAAGTTGGGAGAATAGTGAGTTTTTTCTAAATATTTCGAGCAAAACGACATTTTCTTAAATTTTTAAAGATTAGCCTTCGTTTGCCAAATTTATAGAGAGAAATAATAGTAGTTCACAAAAAATGTATAGAAAATGAATAAATAGCAATCATGATCGTGCAATTGAAATTAATATTGGACTTTTATTGATACTAGTCAGACGCACGTGCAAGGCACGTACCGTAGTATAGTTGGTTACGTAATAGCGTTGACTGATTTTTGGTTGTTTTTGGAGACATCACTAATTAAATCTTATTTAGCAACATTTCTTCAAGAAAACTTGAAAGTTAAAACGAAAAATAAAACTCGATTGCTAAAAGTTGAAACCAATAAAACTAGGTAGGTTGCATAACCCCCATCTGG